>CAKAEH010001323.1:0-79529 GCA_916381525.1 Cercopithifilaria johnstoni
CATATCCAGACAAAATTTGTTCAGCCGATTAGCAACCATATCTATCACATCACTACTCCTTCTAAAAGAAAAGTTAAATTTTGTATAGTTGAAATTTAACATGAATATATAAAGAAATACTTTGAATAAATTGATGGCCCTAACTATGTCGAATATTTTGTGTCCACTAATATATATATAACGAAACGTTAAAATTGTTTATATAGTTGAAATTTAAAATGAATAGTAAAGGAAATACTTGGAATAATTTGATAGCCCTAACTATGTCGAATATTTTGTGTCCACTAATATACATATATATATATATATATAAAGAAAAGTTAAATTTGTTTATATAGTTAAAATTTAAAATGAATATAGTAAAGGAAATACTTGGAATAATTTGATAGCCCTAACTATGTCGAATATTTTGTTGTTCGCATTATTTAACAACAATTCCCCGGAGAAGAAATATATTGGACAATCGTTATGAGACTTAGACTTTTCTCATTTTAAAACTAAGCTTTTCCCTTTGTTTATAAAATTAGCTTAATCTTTTTTTCATTTTTAAATTAAATTAATTTCTTTTATTTCTCTTTTTCAAAATTAAATTATTTCTTTTCTCGTATCTATGCGATATTTTATTCGTTTGTTTTGAAATTATATTGTTTAATTTCTCTTTAAAATTTAATTAATTTCTTAATATATATTTTGAAACATTACAGCTTCATTATTTGTATTGTTTTTGCGGTGTTTAATTATTTAAAATTTTCTTTTTAAACTTTATTTCATGTGTTTTCCAGAAATTTCAATTTTTCATTATAGTTAGTTTTATTAAAATTTTATAATTTAAAAGTTACTAATAAAACTTCATCATTTATTGTTTTAAAAAATTTGAATTATTTATTAATTTTAGTTTCAAATAAATTTTATTGTAAAATCTACTGATAAATTCGGTTATCATTCTCAATTTATTGATAAATTCGGTTGTCATTCATTCTTAAAAATCTAACTGTTTTCATTATTGTTTGTTTTATTAAAATTTTAATTTAAAATTTACTGATAACTGATAAAAATTTATTGATTACTGATAAAATTTCATCATTTATTTTTTTTAAAAATTTGAATTGTTTATTATTGTAAGTTTTGCTTAAATTTCAGTGTAAAATTTATTAATAAATTAGCATCATTCAATGGATAAAGCTTATCACTTATCAATGATATCTTTATTAGCAACTGCAATTTAATTTATATTTTGAAGCACAGTAGTTGAAATTTTGCCATTTAGCCAAGAAAAGAAATGAATAAACAGCAATATATTATAAGTGTATAGTATAAATGAAATATATTATTTAGTTGATTAGAGAAAAAAATTATTTTCGAAGTAATCAGTATTAAATTGAATAGCTAATTTAATTTCCATAGTTTAATTTCTGCACGGCTAAGCGTTTTATATTTCATTTATTTTGTGTATCTGTATATATGTGTGTATGTATATGTATAATAATAATAATATACATCAATTAGTGTGTACAAGTAATTTATCCGGGTAATATTCAGTAGTTCCGGTATCCGCAGGCAATATTCAGTAGTTCCGGTTTCCGCTACTATCTAACATTTTAGTCTAACTTAACAGAAATCTAATTTTCAAATTTATACAATATAAAATTTTTTCACTTTAAATATCAATTAATTTATCAAAATAAAATGATCACTAATTGCTTGGACGGAAATTTTAAACTGAAACGAAATTTTAAATGTCAAAAATATATATACGGTACATTTAATATACAGCACAACTAATAAATTACAGTATGTTAAACTAGTATACAATATGCATACAGTATGTTAAACTAATATACAGTAACTAGCATATTTTCTTTCCGTCCAAACATTGGTAGCATTGCAATTGTTGAGCATATTTTGTCAAAGAATTAAAAATAAAACAAAATTGTTATCATTAAAATAACTCATTTAGCTAATAGCAAAACGAATAAAGCTAATCAATTTTTAAATTATCCTAAAATTACAATAAAATTTATTTAACATTTTTTAATATCATTTACCAATAAAAAATTTATCATTAAACTTAAATAATTTTGTACTTCATTTTGTGAGATTACAATCATTAGACAAAGGTGAAATTACACGTTTGAACGTTAACGGAGGACATATATAGTACGTTAAAACGTATTATATGTTCTCTCTGTTGATGTCAATTTAAATCAGATAAGAATTTGAAATATAAGCATATAACAGGCCATTTTATTTGTTGCAATATATGTATGCTATCATACTTTATTATAGATATATAATAGGCCATTTTATATATTGCAATATATGCGATGATATTGTTTAAGTTTGCTTAAAGAATTAGAGAATAGAATTAGCAAATTAAAGAATTAGAATTAAAGAATTAGAGAATTAAAGAATTAGAATTAGAATTAGCATTAGCAAAGAATTAGAATTAGCAATTAGAACTAATTGTTAAAGAATTAGAACTAATTCTTAAAGAAATAGCAATGCTTAAAGGTTATCAAATTTACTTTTTCCAATTTTCTACCTTTCTCTATTATTGCTAGTTTTAATTATGTGAAAGATTCTATCGGAATATATTGGAATGAATTCTTTTCAATTTCAAATTTATTTCTAATGAGATTTTTTTGAGCATAATTTCTATACAACTAATGCATTTCCTTTATATTTCAGCACTTCCTTTAATTGAATGACATTTTCATTAATGGAAATGAAATAGAATGAATTGTAATAATTCAAGCAAAATGGATTAGAATGAGCCAAATCACTTTCAAGGCTACGAAGAATAAGATTGCACAAAGACTTGGCTAAACAAATATGTTTACTATCAGCTAATACTTATTCACTATAAAATTTATAATTTACTCATTCGGAAATTTATCCTATAGTATTAAATCTGAAAGTTAACATATTTGCTTATAATTTATATGAATTTTTTACAAATAAACAAAAATGATTCTATCAAAAAATGCAAACATCCTGAATTCGTTGCAAATTTAAATTTCGAAAAATAATATGCAAAAATTTTGCAATCTTAATGAGCCATTTTTATGATACTTTCATTTCTTGGTTTTATTATTAGAATTTTTGAAGTAAAATTTTATTATTCAAAAATCGGATAAATTAGGAATAAATTTTACGTGCAAGTAAGATAGATAATTTGTTAATAATAATCATTAATTGAGCAAAGTTTTTTGATTTTAATTTTGATGAATAACATTTAAATGTAGTATCATTTCGTTTTATTTATGTTTCCAATAAATGATGAAAATATTGAAAATAAATGAAATTTATAAATTTGCAACTTAAAATTAATGAACTTTTTATCAATGAAAAAGGAGTGATAAGGAAAATAGAATTTTTGTTGGAATTTTTAATGTAAAATTTTATAATTCAAAAATTGGATAAATTAGGAATAAATTTTACGTGCAAGTAAGATAGATAATTTGTTAATAATAGTCATCAATTAAGCAAACTTTTTTGATTTTAATTTTGATGAATAACATTTAAATTTCGTATCATTTCGTTTTATTATATTTCTTAATGAATGAAATTTTAATCGATTAACATTTATAAATTATATTTCATCTTTAATGACATTTGTCTATTGCATGAAGTAGAAATGTTGAAGGTCAAAGTATCAACGAGAAGATTGATTCTTTTTCATTTCGCATCGTAACATAATCGTTTCGGAAAATTTCAATATTGAAAATGAAATGAACAAAAGCAAATGATCATTTTCATCATTTCATTTCCTTTTTTTCCAATCACATTTTAACTTATAATACACCTTTGTGCTTCTCAATGAATGATCAAATGAATCCGTTTTTGATTTTCATTCTTTTATCATCAAATAAACCGATTATTGTATCGATTTGTAAACCGGTTTCACGTTCTCGTTCATCCATTCCCATATCATTGCTAAAATATTCCAATTAATTTCACTTTCTCTTTAGTAACATCAAACATTTACCGCTTTATGATGAGAAATTTTGCAAATTATTTAATTCGATTTTCTCACTTTTCTTAAACAATTTTTGCTTAGAATAATTGCACAGATGTGATCGATAGATAGAAATGCTTAAATTTGTTATGAATTTATAATATTTCATTGTCCCTTTATATTCTTGTTGTTATCTAATTAAATTTCACTGAAATTGTTATCAAAATAGAATGGTAACAAAAAACGTGCTAATTAAATTTTACGTGTATTTTACGTACGCCTGAATTCAGTACATTGTATGTCTTTGCCCACTAATTGTAAACTATGCTGTAGCTAGCATTCGATGTTGAACTTTTTTGACGTAATTTCAATGAGATTGAATTAAATCAACAACAAGAATATAAGGAATGGTGAAAATTAAAAAACTGCTAAATATTACACTGAAATTGTTATCAGAATAGAATGGTAACAAAAAAACGTGCCAATTAAACGGTCACGTGTATTTTAGGTATGCCTGAATTCAGTACATTGTATATCTGTGCCTACTATTTGTAAGCTACACTGTAGCAGCTCAATATCGATGAATATTTTTAGCGTAATTTCAAAGGGAATTGAATTGAATTTGAATTAACTGATTGTTTACCATTTTATTCTAATAACAATTTCAGTGCAATATTTAATAAGTTTTAATTTTCACCATTTCTTATATCCTTGTTGTTGCTAATTAAACTTTACGTGTAATTTATGCGTGCTTGAATTCAGTAACATTGTATTGTCTAGTAAGTTTTAGATTTTTCATCACTTCTTATATCCTTGTTGTTGCTAATTAAACTTTACGTGTAATTTATGCGTGCTTGAATTCAGTAACATTGTATTGTCTAGTAAGTTTTAGATTTTTCATCACTTCTTATATCCTTGTTGTTGCTAATTAAACTTTACGTGTAATTTATGCGTGCTTGAATTCAGTAACATTGTATTGTCTAGTAAGTTTTAGATTTTTCATCACTTCTTATATCCTTGTTGTTGCTAATTAAACTTTACGTGTAATTTATGCGTGCTTGAATTCAGTAACATTGTATTGTCTAGTAAGTTTTAGATTTTTTGTTGCTGTTAGATTTTTCATCACTTCTTATATCCTTGTTGCTGCTAATTAAACTTTACGTGTATTTTTATGTATGCTTGAATTCAGTAACATTGTCTGATGTCTACGCCTATCATTTGTATCCTACGCTGTAGCATTCAATGTCGATGAACTTTTTTTCTGCGCAATTTCAATAGAATTAAATTAACTGATTGCTACCATTCTATTCTGATAAACAATTTCAGTTGTAATATTTAGCAATTTAAAAAAAAATCATTCCAAAAAGTAGTTACACTTTTTTTTTGCTCAATTTTTTAATTTCTTTTTAAAAGATTATCTGATAGTTATAAAATGTAGTCGTCGTGGTCTTTTTTTCATTTTCGAATGATTTTCAAACGAACCAATTTTCAATTTATCATTTCTTTCTTTTCATTTCGTTTTCCATTGAATTTAAACTTTAAAAGAAAAAACCGGATAACAATTTTGTTATGGACAAAAAAAAAAACCGGAAACAATTCTGCTATGGACAAAGAGAAACCGGAAATTTTTGAAATAGTAACAAGAATTAAACTATCATCATCATTCATATTTGATTAGTTATATTTAATCATAATATAATTTTCTATGGAATATTAACTAATGCGAATTTATAACGCATAAGTTATTTCAACTTATCATGTATTATGCTTTTCCGGTAATGCTAATGTTGATTGATCTCCTTTCATCCGGTTTATTTACATTCTCAAATCTTTTGTTAATTTGATTGCATCATTGTTGAAAATAGCCATCTAGTAGTCCAATTTAACTATATATATATATATATATATAAGCTTTCATTTCACTACAACTTCATTCTTCCTCCCTCTCGCTCCCAAAGGATATTCACATTTATCATGTCTGTAAATTTGCTAAAGTACGAATCCGTTCTGTGAGAATCCGTCTGCAATTTTGTTACTTTATTTGTTAGGCTTATTTTCCCATTATTCTTTTTTTTTTTTCTCAATTCATGTTTTATTAAACTAAAATTTAAGGCTTATTTTTTGCAGTCAACTTTAGTCTAGACTTTAATATAAAAAAAATTCTTTCATTTTTCTTTTTTAGTTTAACCTAAATTGAACTAAAATTTAAGGGTTTATTTTTTGCAATCAATTTTAGGTTAAACTATAGTTATCAAAAAATTCATTCATTTTTTTCTTTGTTAAACTAAAATTTAAGGCTTATTTTTTGCAATTAATTTTAGGTTAAACTATAATTATAAAAAAACTTACATTTTTTTCTTCGTTAAACTGAAATTTAAGGCTTGTTTTTTTACAGTCAACTTTAGGCTAGACTTTAATTTGAAAGAATTTGTTCGTTTTTTCCTTTCGTTGAACCAAAATTTAAGGCTTATTTTTTGTAATTAATTTTAGGTTAAACTTTAATTAAAAAGAAAGCAAAGAGAGACGTGACAGCTTATCATACAATTTTGTTTTTCGCCATTTTTTTTTATTCGCTTCATTTATCATAATTAGGTTCAGATATTGGCCAGAACTTAATGATATACCAAAAGCATTTCTGTCCAGCTTAGCAAAAGGCTTCATTTTAGTTAACATACTATCCTTATTTTTTCTTCTTTCTTACTATTTTCTTATTTTTCTCTATCTCTCTCTCTCTCTCCCTTTCACTCTTTCTTTTTATTTTCCTAAAATTTTATAAATGAAAAAAATTGATTTTAATATATCAAAAATGTTATTACTTTTTCACTATTTCTTTCTTTCTCTCTCCCCTCTTTTCTCTTTTTCATTAATGAAACTTCATATTATTCAGGCTAATATTTAAAGTTGAAATTCAATAATGAAATTTAAATTTCCTGAAATTCAATTAATTCAATAATAATAGTATTCAATGATAAGTTCTGTTTTACGATGAAAAAGTTTACACCTAATTTTAAACCTTTTCATTTTACAGTTTTTTAAAATGTTACTGTCAAATTAATTTAATCTAAAATTATAGCTTCATTGTAAAAGGAGAAATACATGTATTAGCTGATCTAATTTATCAGATGATAAATTATTTTCAATCATATCTAATCAATCAAACGTACCAAATATTAGTTATCAATTTTTCCATGAAAATAGAGTAGTATTACTAATTGTATCGACTCATTGAAATGAATTTGTAATTTTAATTTTTTCTCAAAACTGACAATAAGTTATCAGTGATGATAATAATGAGTTTAGTATATAAAATATGGCATTCGAATTCAATATCAATTAATTGTTTAATTAGCAGAAATTAATAAATTTAATATATGCATTTATTCATTCCTGTTTATATTTGTATTGCAACATATTAACAAATAACTTTAGCTCAATGATATTTAATCTTAATAATCAACAGTATATATCAATAATATGTTAACATCAGAATTATCTTATTACATTAAAACTATCTTCAATACTTAAAACAATAATAGAATTATTACCATCCTTATTTCAAATACCAAAGCCTTCTATGCAGTTAGCATTAACATTGAGTAAAGCTAATTTTATAGTTCCCAGTAAATTTTGTTTAGGTAAATGATTATTGTTAACGATAAATATATCTATCATGCAAATAGTATAAATGATATCATAAATTATCACAAATTTATCACAATTTAATTACTTTATTATCAAAACAAAAAATTATTCATTACATATTTTTAAATACACTAACGTTATTTTGCTATTTTACATTTATCAAATTCAAATTTAGGCCTAGTTCAAATTCAAATTTAGGCCTAAAATTTGGGTCAAATTCAGATTTAGGCATTCAAATGTTTACTTACTAAATTTATCAAAATTCCTTTATTATTCAATAAAAACTAAATTTTAAATAATACTTCGAATTCCTTCTTTTAAATTATCATTAATCCGAAATTGCGCAGTCATTTGAAATAGCAAATATTTAAATATCCTTTCGAAGCGTCTATTTAAACGGAAAATTTCATCCATTTTTTTTCATTAGTGAAAAAACTTTAAAAAAAAAAATAGAGTGATGAAAAAAAATGGGAATTTTGAGTTACTGAAATTAATGAGGAAGATGTAGATAGTAGGATGAATTGAGAGAGGATTGAAGATGAGGAAGATTAAGCTGCTGAAATTTCATTTATTTCTTCATCAAGTTTTTTCATTTCAATTAAAAAAAGTTGCTCTTGATTGAGTTTGAAATTGTCATCTATTATGTTTACTTTTAATTTACTATTTATTATCAATTTTATTTGCAAAAATTTTATGAATCATCTTATCAAGTATTAGACAATTGTATTTGTAGAATGGATGAAACAGTGAATTGGAAATATAAATTGAGAATGAATAGATGAAAATAGTAATTGGAAATCTAAATTGAGAATGATTGGATGAAATAGTAAAATGGGAATATATAAGTTGGGAATGAATAGATGAAATAGTAAATTAGGAATGATTAGATTAAATTGGGAATATAAATTAGGAATGAATAGATGAAATATTAAAAACAGGAAATATACATTGAGAATAAATGTATGAAACAGTAAATTGGAAATCTAAATTAGAAATGAATAGATGAAGCAGTAAATTGGAAATGAATGGATGAAACAGTAAATTGGAAGACTAAATTAGGAATGAATAGATGAAATGGTAAATTGGAAATCTAAATTGCCAATGAATGGATGAAATATGTGAATTAGAAATATTAATTTCAATTTTCCTCCAAATTATTGTTAAGAAAATTTTTCTTAATTTACCATTTTGCTGAATGCCAATTATTTCTTTAGGCTATTTTCTAATTTGAAAAACTAATCTAATTTGTTTATGCTCTTGTTTAAAATTTTCCTTTTGAAGTTATTCGTTTGAAATTCATTTGCCGATTTATTTGTTTATCCTGATTTTTAGCCCAAAACGTTTAATCCATTTTTCGGGTTTTTATTTCGTTTTTTTTTTCATCACTTTGTTTTAATTAATTCTTTATTTATTTTAATATATCATAAAAATTATAAAAGAATATTGAGGATTAATTAATTTTAATATATTATAAAAATTATAAAAGAATATTAAAATTTAAAAAAGAGGACGAAAAATTATTGACAATTCTCAAATGTAACTTTTTAGGATGAATGAAGAAGAGAGAGAGAGAGAGAGAGAGAGAGAGAAGGAAAATTTTGTTCATAAATCCATTTTTAATCAAAGTATAATATTTCACAATTTCACATTTCTTTCCGATGCAATCACACACTAATTGCTAAAGGATATATATATTGAAAAAATTGAAAATTTATAATGCAAGCAATGAGGCAAGCTGTAACTAAGAGAAGATCAAATTTCCAATAATTCAAAATTAAATTCCTACCAAAAATAAATATCTCTTATATCCTAGAATAAATTGTAAGAATAGCTGTTAGCATAAAAATTGCTAAAATTTTGATGACTTAAAATTATCAATATTACTAAGATATAGCAATAAATTATTACTACACTAATTTGTACAGTACTTTACTAAAAATGATAGGCTTAGGCTAATTTTTGCAGTTATACTATCCATTACTAATTTTTTGCAGTTGAACTATTTATTACTAATTATATTATCTATTACTAATTTTTAATGGATCACTTTATTAATTTTTGAAATCAGTGAAATCTTTTGCGAAGCTAATTTATGCATAATTTATCCTCTCCATTCGCTATTCTATGTTTTCTTAAAAAAAAAAAACAAATCTATTTCTCTTCTTATTTCTCTTTCTATGTTTCCGTTGAGAAAGAAATATTAAATATGAAACTTACCTGCTAAATTTTATGATTCCAATAGCTTCACAAAAATTTATATATAAAAGTTAATTACTACGAATAGTCAAATAGCTGTAACACTTCAACATAAAGTGTTTTAGTATTATCACCTGTATGATTGTTTGTAAACCGGTATATGGTCTTTTGCGAATTCGATGGTAAAACTTGTAATATATAATGCGCGAAGTTCTAACCAGTTCGCACTAAATTATGCGAAAGTACCATCATAACATTGTAATTTTAATACTATTCATGAAATTTGGTATAAATTTTATTGCGACAAAATTCTTCAAATTTAATAGTATCGTTGTTAAAAATCTAAAGAATTTAAAAAGATACATATATATATTTATTTAATAGTATCGTTGTTAAAAATTTGATGAATTAACGAAGATATATATATATTTAAGAGATGAGAAATATTTTGGAAATTCTTTTTCAATTAAATATTCCATCATATTTCATTAAATATGCATCAAAAATGTCATCATTAATTAGCATATTTGACAAAGATCAGATATTATAATTCGTTTTTCATGCCTCTTTTTCAACAAATAACATCGATATTTTGTGAATTTCTCATGTACAAAAGTTAATTGATGATGACACGGTTTGAAATAATTTCAACTAACATATCCGTTTTTTTTCTACTTCTTTCAACGATATTTTGTAAAAATTATTTGCAGCAATTTTTAAATTTTTCTCTTGGAAATGATCAGCATGTTTTTTTTGCTCTTTGTTATTTCAAGATTGAAGTTGGACGACTTTTTAAAACTATTTGCATAAATTCGAGATCATTCTTTACTATAATGAATTACTGGATATCAAAATTAATTATTAATTAAAATAGCACTTAATCATTTTTCAAGTGAAGTGAAATAGAGTAATAGTTGTTCAATTAAAATCATTATTAAATAAGTAGTGGGTTAGATTTGCAAAAAAATCTCAATTTTCGAACTATATAATAATAAACTTTGTCAGGTAACCTTTTTTACACTTTTCAATTTTTTTCTTTTAATTTCTTTAATAGTTATTTTTTGCCTAACATAAATTAATTCTCCTTATAGTTAGCAAGCAAATATTACAAAATATTAGTATATTGTATGTACTGTATACTGTATGCAGTATACTGTATGCTACAGTAGTAGTTACATATACAGTAGGCTAAACGGTATAATTAGATGGAAATTAGCTGAAAATATTGAAGGCAAGCAAGAAAAGGTAAAAAAAGAGCGGCAATAATATTTTTGTAAAATTAAACTGAAGCAATGGCAGAAGATCAAAGGAAACAAAAATTAGTAATATGGCAACATTTTCAAACGATCAACCAATCATTTAAAACTATTTTCCTTTATAAGCTTTATTTACAAAGTAAAATTTAATTTAAATCATCTATTAATCAAATAATGAATATATTTTTAATTAATTGAGGATCAATCTATATTTTCTTTTCTTACTGCTCGAACTGCCTTCATTTTAAATATTTGAAAAGCTGGAACTTTAAGATATTCAAATTTGTTCATTTCAATTATCTTACACATTTTTAAGCTATAAAAAATTCATGCTATAAACATTCTTTTATTCGAATTATTTGAAGAAAATTTTCTTGTGCAATTAATTTAGCTTTAATTGCTTAAAATGCTATCAATTAATCGAAATTTTCATTTCGCTATTTAGTTTACTTAATTTGAGCAACAACAAATTTCTCAGTGCCAAAGTTGTTGAAATGTTGAAAAGATTTGTAGAAATTAATAAATTCAAGATTAGCATAATCGCATACTTTTTTATAGTTACAGGTAAGATTTAGACTTATTTAAAATCTAATCAAAATTTAATGGGATTGAAGAAAAAATTTTTTCCTAATGATAGGATAACGAAAAACGTATTTCATTTCTTGAGGCAATTCAATTATAAAAGAATTAAAAGTTATCTGACAGCTATTGAAATTGCAAAAGAAATAGAAACACAAAAATTAGAAATCATTAAAGATTAATTAAAAATCATTTAAGATAATTAAATAAATCAATTAATTGCTTGAATCACTAAAGTTCAAATGATATTGTTTGAGAATACCTGTCGTTTTTTCTGCAAATTTTTCTTAAACTAAACCGTAATTTGCTAAAAAAAGGCCAAAAACAAAGAAATATTTTCCGGATCAGTAACAAACAATATTTTCCGGGTCAGTAACAAAGAAATATTTTCCGGGTCAGGAAAAGTCTTTCAGGAAGCTATTTTTTTACTTTCAGAAGATGAAGAAAATTATTCAAAGCAATGAAATTTTTTTCATTTGCTTAAGTTTTATTGTTCACATTATCGAACAAAATCATTAAAAGAATATTCTTTTTTTGTTTATTTCTCACTAATTAACTTATGAAAAGATTATTTGATTTGTTTACTTTAAATGAATGAAAAATTCGAAAATAATTAATTGCAAGGAAAGTTTATGGCTAAGAAAAAATGTTTGTCAACAAAATATCAATTGATATAAAATGGCTTTTAGGCCAAATTTATATTCTGTTTACTTTTTCGTATACAAAATATAAATTTATTTGTTTCACACTTGTATGATTGAAATTTCAATTTTTTCCTTAATTAAATTGAAAATTTTCTTGTATAGTAAGAAATTTGATTAATTGAAATAAATTATGATTATATCATGATTGTGAAATCATGATTATTTGAAATAATGCATCATTTTGTTACATTTTGATCAGTCATATTACAAAAAATGAAGAAATCTATTCGAATAAAGTAATTGATTTAGGAAGTTCAAAAAATTAGGTATCATTTCATTTCACAATTCGTCATATTTTGCATTTATTATAATTATTTCGATGAACTATTTCACTTCCGGAATTTTTCAAATTAGAAATATTGAGTAACTTTTCAGATAATTCATCATTTGATGAGTGCAACATTGCCAATATCAAATACTACCATGGCAAGCCGTGATCATTTTCATTCATCCATTCCTGAACGACGAATTCGCAATCGAAGCTTGTGTAGCTTACTTTGTACTCCACCACTCTATCCCGGTTATTCAGCAAAACATGACAAAACATTTAAATCCAACATTTATCAGCAATCATTGAAACCGATAATATCCGAAATAGCAACATCCTCAAATCCGGTATCACATAATTCTGCGACGAATGCCGATTTTCACGCATCTTCAACTGGAAATATCATCGTAACACCATGTCCATTTAAGGTAAATGATATCATGTCATGAGCTTTGTAAAAAAATTAATGCTCTATGATATTCCAACAATTATCACAGTTATCACGAGAATTGAATTACTAAAATTAGAAATTGCTGCAACTATTTCATAATTTTAATCTGAAAAAAAATTTATTTAAAATTTGTAATAAACACTAATCAATATTTTAATCAATATTCTAATCAATATTTAATAATAATAACCATCAATATTTTAAACATATATTTCTTTGCATTTTGCTAATAGTATATTTTGGAATAATTAATTTTAATTAGATGCTTAATAAAAAACAAATGGGAAGAAAAACAGAGAGAAAGAAATTGAGTGGTAATTTTTCGTGTGAAATCATATTACAATTGCAGCCATCAGAAAATAAGGATGTAAGTTGGAATAGTCCGAAAAAGTGTACAAATTCGAAGGAATCATCCGGTTATGGCTCCGGAGCATCCGAATCAGATCTGGAAAATGAGCAACAAACAAAGAAGGTTATCATTTTATCAAACATATCATCACAAATTACTTTACAACAAATTACACTTTTTTTTTTTGGCATTTTGCTAATATTATATTTTTAGAGTAAATTAATTTTAATTAAATATTTTATGAAAAAACAAAAGGTAAAATGAAAAGAGAGAAAGAAATTGAATGGGAAATTTTAGCGAAGAGCAAATTTTCATCAAAATATGAAATAATTAATGGATAAGCAAAATTTTTTGATCATTCCAAAATTTGAATTTAATTAAGAATAAGACTGAATTTCTTTTTGCAAATTCGGAATGATTAAAAATTAGTCAAATTTTTTGTTGTAAAAAATATTATATCATATCTGTCATTTTAGTATCTTAAACATTTAACTTTTTCAGTTTGCAATTATTACTCCTATATTATTTAAAATTATTCAAACTTACAAATATAATTAGACCATATCAAATTCATTTTTAAAAAAGGGAAATATTATAAGTGTTGTAATCGGATAAACAAACTAACTTATCATGTATAATAATACTATGTATCATAAGTATTTAACTTTTTAAGTTTACAAATTATTACTCCTATACGATTTCATATTATTTAAACTTACAAGTATAATTAAATTTCATCAAATTCATTTTTTAAAAAAGGTAAATATTATAAGAGATATAATTGGATAAACAAACTAACTTATCATTAATAATAATACTATGTATCTTAAACATTTTAAGTTTACAATTATTACTCCTATACGACTTGAAATTATTCAAACTTATAAATGTAGTTAAATTTCATCAAATTCAAATTTTAAAAAAGGGAAAAATTATAAGAGATGTAATCGGATAAACAAGCTAATTATAGATAATAATACTATGCATTAAAATATTAATAATAAAAATAATAACTGGAATTGGTTGAATAAATTTGGAATAAATTTTTCAAATCAAATCTGTTTACTAAAATTTCGATCAAATATTTAAATTAACAATTCAAATTCAAATCTCTTTTACTCAATTCTTTCTCTCAATGCAAAATATTTACTAAGCATAAACATTCATTAGATATGCATGAATAAATATGTAATTTAAATTCTATGCTTTTTTACTTGTCCTCCAATTCATTCATATATTACTTGCTATTTAGTCAAATTTTTTCAACGAAAAATTTTTTAGGAAAATTTGAAATTCATTTATCTTATATTTTAAGTTTTTAATTTCAGATTTTAGAAGCTATTAATTCTTCTTCAAATACTTTTAATGCTAATATTAATTGTGATCGTTCTTCTACTAATACTACGACGATGAATGATAATTGCGATAAAGTTGAAATAGTTGGACGAGCAACAACACATATACCAATAAGGCAACAAATTAATCGTCAACATAAGGTTACTTCTTCTTTCATTACTAATAGTAATAATAGTAAGTGATATTGCATTGATACATTTTATCAAACTTTATCAACGATATCGATTATTATTTATCAGTATTATCAATAACTTTTGATGAATGATAGCATTCACAAAACAAATTGTTTCATTTTTTTTTGTTAATGCTTATTAGATGAGCGGTATAATTTTTTGATCACCTCAATAATTAATAGTTTAATGCTTTTAAATAGTAAATATAAGTTATGCAATCTTTTAACAAAAACTTAGATATAACATTTTATAAAACTTAGATAGATGTATCATTTTTACAAAACTTAGATGTATTTTATTTTCTATAATTTCATAGTATCATATCACTATTTGATCACCTCATGATATCAATAAATAAATTTTCCTGCATTCATTATTTATGTTTATTTCTCTTTCCTAATTCTAATTAGTTTGAAATGTAATTGTAATTGTAACTGACAAATAATATGACTGAATCAAATAATCGATAATTGCAAAAATGATTGGAATGATTGATAATTATTAATCAAAAATTAAAAATATAAAAAATAGCAATTATGATTGAATTTGTTTTTTTAAGTTTGAAAAGAATAGACGTCGAAGTGTTCCTGCCAATCTTCGTAATGCTTTTACTGGTAAATTTTATGAAATATCTTTATTATTCGATATTTAGCAAAAACCGGTTTAGAATTTCCATCATCATTTAATTCCGCAACTTCAACATTATCCTATTAATTTCAAATAATTTGAAAACAAAATTTTAACACCCTTTAAACAAATATTTCGTTGTCAACATATACATATATTATCATTAACATATAACTATATATAATTATTTATATCAGTTTTACCTTATTACAAAAAACTGAAATGAATAATTATGGTAGTAATTTTTTTAAACAATTTGAAATTCTTTTGAAAATTAATAAAAATTTTTCAACAAAAATTGAAAAATATACAATACTAATTTTATATCATTATTATATAGCCATAGAAAATTTCAGTGTAAATTTTCGTCTTTACTACTAAAATAATTCCACTTAATTACAGTGGTAAATTTTAATTTGAAATTTAATTAATGCTTTAAATATATTTCCAGATGAAATTATTCAAGTGCTCGAAATCAACGGTGTAGAATGATAAATTTTGAAAAACTTAATTTGAAATTTAATTAATGCTTAAATATATTTCCAGATGAAATTGTTCACGTACTCGAAATCAACGGCGTATTTCAATATGAAACAGATGCGGTAAGCTTTTTTTAGATACATATTATCATTGCTGTTAATAAATATTACAATTAATATTATTTATTAATAGTAATATTATCATTATTGCTATTAATAGTAATGCTACTATTATTGTTATTATTTAGTATTCGATATCTATTATTAGGTGCTAGTTAAGTTTTATGAACAATAATAAAATTATTACTCAACAGATTACGGTTCATTCAATAATTTTAAAAGTGATTGTTTGACGAATGTTTAATTCTGAAAATCGGATTATTCATTAAATTGGAAAGAGTTGAACTAAGCAGAACTTGGATAATTAGCAAAGATAAGTGAGTGATAAATTAGCAAAGATAACCAATTGATAAATTAGCAAACGATAAGTAAATAGCTGAAAATTATAAGTGAATGTTTGCAGAAATACAAAATAGCGAAGTGCACGTTAACAAAATGTAAATTAAAATTCTATCCTAAAAAATTTAATCAATTCAATTATCCATTCCATAAATTCCTTTTTTTTGTTTCAATTTCAGAATTATTCATTATTTTCAAAAATTATTACATTTGCGTTTCCCAATATTTTGTTAAATTTTAAGTCATTGTAATTTTAATTGCATAATCGTTGCATGCAAATGATAACTTTTAAATAATTAATGGTAGGATTAATTTTCTTTTTTAGTTAAATGAAATTACTTTTAAATGAACATTTTTCAATAATTATATTTCGAATAATCACTAATTCATCATTTTAAATTTTATATAATATTCACATTAAATTGATAAATAAAATCGCAAATTATATTAATAATTTTTATAATAGCAATTATATTGATAATAAATTTTATATTAATAATAATTATATTATTAATAATTATATTATATTAATAATTTTTTCACCTACTAAATTTAAGTAATTTGTTAATGATAATTACAATAATACATTTAATAATATTTTCAGTTATAAAATTGGATTAATAATTGCAGTGATACATTTAATAATATTTTCAATTATAAAATTGAATTAATAATAATTACAGTAATACATCTAATAATATTTTCAATTATAAAATTAGTTTAATGATAACTACAATAATACATTCAATAATATTTTCAATTGTAAAATTGATAAAATAATTTTAACGTAATTCAAACCATTAATTCAGTCGAAAAGATAAATAAATGGGACATATAAACGATAGAATGATATAATCATCAAAATTATCTTAGAAAATTTTTTTAAATTTTAGTAATAAAAATTTTATTTCATATTTTTTAAAAGTTTCTTTCGTTTTTCTTTCCGATCTAATTTAGGTCAAATTATTAGGAGGGAAATGATGAAATTGCAGCGACAAGCAACATTGTCATAAATATCAGTGGGAAATTTTCCGCATCCATTAACAAAATATCAATTAATGCCGATCGTTAATATTTTTTTTTTTTGCTCCTTCTTTTTAATTACTTTTTTACTGTTACCTGTGAAACATTTTAGTAAATTGTTTACCTCGATGTTTTAGCAAACTTCTTTGGTCCACTTTATTTTCAACTCATTTTATTGTTCATCCTCAAAAACTTTAGTAATTTAAAATTTTAACAATTTCCTCTTGAGTATTCAGTAATAAAATTTTATTCAGAATTATCGTATTTGCTAATTAAGTTTCTTTTTGAGTTTTATATTTTAAATATGATTTGATAGGTTTTTATCACAACTGATGTTTGCAATCATTGTTATCCAAATAATTTTGGACTACTTTTAATTTAGTAATCAGTAATAAATGATTTTTTGATAATTAAATCGAATAAATAGGTATAATGAGAGTTTAATCATTTATCATATTTATTAACGATGTGTGATAAATAATTCGATTTAATAATATATTATCACCTAAACAATAATTATATTATTAACATTCACTACCATTCATATATTTTAATAATGTACACATTTAAAATATGCTAATTTTCTATTTTCATTTTTTGCATAAAATCATTTTGTTGAAACAAACATTGATAATTTGTTATCAGTTCTTAGGATAAATTATAACTGCTATCAGTGTTATAAATTAATGATCAAGTAATCTTAAAGAAAGAGAACTTACATTTCAATAATTACCTTAACTAGTTTAATTATCAACCTGATCTATCACTTTAATTTTAAGAAATCCAATTCCTCTCTTTTAATTAAACAAAATTACACATTCATAGATTTCATTTTTTTATAGCCATCACCCATTAATGTATAAATAATGATAAGATATAGTGATAAAAAAGACAGAAAACCCGACTGTCAAAAACTTGTTTTTAAAATTTGATGATAATTTCACAGACATCTAATAACACACGACATTCCCATACATAATAAATTCATACATTTATAATATTTAATTACTAATTGCTCCTTCATAATATTTTATTGGTCCCACATAATTCATTTATAAATCTAAAACTGTAGATGAAATTTCTATTTTCCTCTTTTTATTCCTCTAAACTTAAATAATTTATTATTCAAATTTTACTCAAACTATTTAACATCACAATGAAATATTAGTAGTAATTTTGATAATTAGTTATTTTTGTTTAAAACAGATTAATTTAGAAACACCAATTCAAATTAACAATTTTAATTTAAATCGGATACAATTATTATCCAGTGTTTTATATGTTCCTAATGCAAATAATAACAATAGCTACTGATATTTGCAGAATAAATTCTTAATTTTTCTTAAAATTATTACTAGGTAAAAATTAAAAAATTAAAATTATCACTTGGTAAAAATAAAAATTTAAAGTTATCACTAAGTATGTAATAAAAAAATTGAAATTATCACTAAGTAAAAATAAAAAAAATTAAAATTTTCACTTAGTATGTAATAAAAAAAATTAAAATTATCACTTAATAAAAATTAAAAAATTAAAATTATCACTAACTAAAAATATGCTTATCATTTCGTTTATCATTTTATAATAACAATTATAATAATTAATGAATGTTATCGATTTTCATCAAATCTAATTTAAACAATTTCATTACATCAATAATTCTTAGGAAAAGTTTCGAAGAGTGTAGAATTATATCGAAATAAATTTCCGGAAATTTTATTTGAAAAGGAAACATTATCTCCGGCTGATCAGTCAAGGGTAAATAATTTCGATGTATTATTGATGAAACCAGTTTCAATAAAATTATCCAGATGCTTCGATCAATTGATCATTAATCAATTCACTCATTGTAATGATGCAAATTACAACTTATCGGTAACAATGATCAAAATACAAAAGAGTTGAATAACGAATTTACTAACATACTCTCAAAAAGATTCATATAATTTCTGCAAAAATTTAATTTTCAAAATGATATTATATTAATAATGATGATGATGACGATTGATAATGATGATTGATGATAATTGTTGATGATGACGATGATATTATTACAGATGAAAAATATTGTCAAAACAAATTTTCATTATTCTTTTTCTTCACATAGGTGTTAAATATTATATATGATAATATTATATATTATGATAATATTATATACTTTCTAATTGAATTTCATAAAATTTTTTTAATTGATTAATAAATTTGTAACGAATAACACAAAGATTTAAATAAATGAATTAGTTAATTAACTTTATGACTATAATTTGATAAAGTTTTTGAATTATATTCTAATTGATTGATTAATTTTACGAATAAATTATATTTCATAAAATTTTTAAATTATAAAAAAAATAAAAATTAAATTAAATTAGAAATATTAAATTAAGTATTAAAGTATTAAACTAAAACAAAAGCTAAAATTGAAAAACGATTTTTTGAATTTTTCCACAACTTACCATGCATTGTTAATTTTTCATTCAAATTATAATTTAGTAACTATACGTATATATTAATTAATTTAATCAATTTTTCATTTCATAAAATTCATAAACAATATTTATTAACTATGCAAATAAGAAAACTTCTAAATTAATTGAAAAAAATTGATAAATTAAATATAAAAATTTCATAAAAATTCACATATAATATTTACTAACTATGTGAATAATCATTAATAACTATATGAATAATAAATAATTTTTTTGTTATCCGAATTTCCCATCCACAATAATATGTATCATTTGAAAAGTTAAATTTTCCAAAAATTATCTTTTGAGAGCACATCGATAAATTCATCATTCAATTTCATCAAAAATGTCACACAACTGTCCACTACCAAAAATATCCATTGCTATGGCAGTTTTTCCAATGCAATGTTTTAAATTTTAAATCAATCATAATTGACAGCTTCCAAAAAAAGAAAAGTAGAAATATTTGATTGAATAATTATAAATTTGAACTGTGATGAAGTAATTTTATATTGAAATTTTTTGCAATTTTGAAAAAACTTTATTTTTAATTATAGCAATTTTTTTGTTTTAAATTTCAAATTAATTAAATTATATTTGATAATTTTGAAACGAAATATATTTGATGAATTGTTTTAATTTTAGCTATTTTTTTAAAACAAGAGTTAAAATTGAAATAGTCATTTCGTACTGCAAGTAATTTGCTAATATTTACCTTTGCTACTTTAGAACAAAATAAACGAAAGATATGGCATGACCTTTGGTACTGTTCGAATTAATTAACTAATTGATGATATCTCTCATTTAAAGTAAATTTTTTTTAAATTTAATTGCTTACAGTAATCTGTAAGTTTGAAAAATTATTCGTTATTTATTAGATTAGCAAGATTATTCAATATTTTATTACCATTTGCTATTAAATTCAAAAAAAAAAGGGCTAAATGAACAAAACCCATTTCATTAATTACTTAAATAATTTTAGCAATTAATGAAATTAATGAAAAATAACTATAATCAGGAATAATTAATCAGAAATAACTCCTAAATACAAATTGATTTTTCTTTTTGTTTTTTTCTTCAAATTTAATAAATTTAAACATTTTCTTTTTCCATATATATATATATATATATAAATCTAAAAGGAATTCAATTGCGAATTATGCAAATCAATGTATTATCTTGAAATGATTGTGATAAAAGTGTTTAAGGAATGATTTTGATATCTGAAAAAATTTGATTTCCAATTTTGGATCGTCTTCACTTTTTAAATTTCGTCTGATTTCCTCGAATTTTGAAATATTGCATGAAGGGAAAGGAAAATGAGATAATCTACTTTCTGTTCAAGGATTAAAATTTTAATTTCGAAATTTAGAACTTCAATTAACTGGAACTGAATAATTTCATCGAACATTATCGTCAATCAATAGGAATAATTCGTATTTTTGCAATTCAGTATTCAATAAAACAAATGATCAGTAGTGTTTTAAATATTTCAAATTTAGGTTTTCTTTCTTCTTAGCTATGAAAAAAGTGATAATTCCTAATCCATTCATCAATTATGAAATTAAATTATTACTCATCAAATAATCATTGCAAATATAGATGAATTATAATCAACTGAAATTTACAATGAATTTTACAGTGTGAAAATATTATTATATTAATATATTACAGTATTGCTAATCCATCCATCAATTATGAAATTAAATTATTTCGCATCGAATAATTATTGCAAATATATTATAGATGAATTATAATCAATTCAAATTTATAATGAATTTTACAGTGAGAAAATATTATTATATTAATATATTATAGTAAATAATTTTGAAATTATTTAATTCTGGTAATAAAAATACAAATAATTTTAAATTGTTTTGAAATTATTTTTATCATTTTTTGGATTTCATACAATTCTAGAAATCGAATATATTATGAAAGTAATAGTTATTCGTAATCGAAAAAGAAGTCACCATTTTAACCATCAATTCAATTTAATCACTCGATTTATCGATATTCAATTATTGCATTAAGCATTATTATGAACCGGTTCCTCGATCTGTTATTACTATTAAATTGATTTTCGATTATTTGTATGAGATCAAATGTGACTTATCGATGGCAATCGACAAACGAGATGAAAATTCATTCACATAATTCACTTTCATAATTCACTCTTTTAAACTTCTTCTAAATTTAAATTTAATTAATGATTTCAAAATTTGTCACTTTGTTTTTTTAAATATCTTATTTAGAATATCGTAGAAAAAAATGCTATCACTAAAAATAATTTCTGATTAGTAATTTCAAAATATAAAATGTAAAGGTTAGGAAATTATGAAGATACGAGCAATAATCGTTCAATATTATTGACATAGTGATTTCTTAATAAAATGAAATAATCAAAAAAATTTTAATTTAAAATTACCTTAATTAAAATTTTAATTAACAATTAACTTGTAATAAATTATTTTAATAACTGTAAAAGAAATTAAATAATGAGAGAATACCTAATAAACAATATTTCGGAAGCTTAATATATTTGAAAGCTTTCAAATAAATTTTCATATTTTCAAAATACTAAAACAAAAGGATAGCAATAAACTAAGTGATGGTTAAATTAAAACTTAATCGAAATTTCGACAATTTTCTTTTCATAGTTTATTATCATTTGCTTCTTTACAGCCAATATTTCCATTTCAAATACTTTCTTTTTATTAAAACTTTTTTGTGATGAAATGAATTTTGAAAAATAAAAATAGGTCGGCATATTTGTATTACAGTTTCGAATGAAATTAGGTAAATAAATAAATTTAATATTTTTTCGTTTTTGAAAAAAAAAATGAAGACGAAAAGGTGGCAATTATTTTCGAAGTGAACAGTTTGAAGAGAAGAAAGAAAAATTATGTCAGTTACCGAAATGGAAAAAAAACTGAAATTACAATTTTGTTGAATTTAAAAATTTTTGATGAAGTTAATTTGAGTGATAATTTTTTCTTTATGATTGTTTGAATGATAATTTTAGGTTAGAGAGAAATTAAATTGTCGTATTTTGTTTGATAGGTAAATGATATTCTATGAACTTAATTTTTATTTAATTTGAAATTGCTATTTCTAATGCATTTTAAATATTTTACTTAATGATAACCAAAATTAAATGTTTAATTTCAAATGCTTCCATCATATCGTATCATATCATATCAAATCATATCATATCTATCATATCATATCAAATCATATCACATTTATCATATCATATCAAATCATATCATATTTATCATGTCAAATCATATCATTTCATATCATGTTTATCATATTTTAAATTAGATTGCTTCATTTATCAATATAAGAATGAAATATATTTTTAACGATAAATCATATTAAATTTTTAAAATTCTAATTAATTGGATTGGTTGTTCGGTTTTTTACGGGATACCGGTATAAGCCGACCAAATAATACGTGAACAAGGTATTAATCGACCAGACTTCTATTTAATTCAATTCGTTCTTCTTAAATTTTACAGGATACCGGTATACGCCGACCAATAATATGTGAGCAAAGTATTAATCGACCGGAATCGGTTATTCAACTTGCACGAAAATTTGCTGAAGCAAGCGCTGTACAAGTAAATCAATTTCAATTTTCTTTTAATTTTACATTGTAAACAAATTGTTGGAAAAAAACAATAAGCAAAAAAATTAATTTGCTAATAATTAACAAAAAAAAAGTTTTTTGTTTTCAATTTTAATCATTTAAAATTTTCAAAGTTAAAATAGTTGAAAAATTAAAATTTAAATTTTCTTTTTTTCCATTTGTAAAATATATTTAGTATGAACTATGTAATAAAATAAATACAAGTCCTCTTTTTTTCATTTCATTTAATTTCTTTTTCTAAATTTAATTTTTGAAGTTAATTTAATAATGTTGAAGGTAATAGAGGGAAAGAGAGAGAGAGAGAGAGAAAGAGAGAGGGAGAGAGGGAATTTGTATTTTAGATCGACAATTTTGTTATAACTTTTTTATTCATTCGAAAACCTGTTATTACATATTAGTGTGACCTGTTATTACATAGTTGTGTGTGTGTGTGTGTGTCTGTGTGTGTGTATGAGAAAATTGAATTCTTTTTTAAATTTTGTTTTCTTTTAAAAATAAATAAAAACTGTTTAAAGTACTTAACAGTATTAATAATATCATTTTACTCCTTCCATATAAAGAGAGAGAAACAAAGAGAAGGATAGAGAGAGAGAGAATTCTCTTTCCATTTATATATAAAGAGAGATAAAGAAACAAAGAAAGGGGTAGAGAGAGAGAGAGAGAGAGAGAGAGAGAAAGGTATTCTATCAATCTTTCGTAAATTACAAATATTTTCAACAAACAAAAAAAATGAAAAAGTTAAAAACCATTCGACTGATTTTCTCATATCGAATTTTCCACGTTTTTATTACATCAAAATTTTCATATCTCAAAATTTCATTTCGAAATTTTTCGATAAATTTTAATTATTTTAAAAATTCATTCAATTCTTTTTCTCATTTATAAAATTTAATTTTAGAATGAAAAATTTTTTTTGTTAAAAAATTAAAAATAAATAAATTTCTATTAAAATTTAATTAAAAAAAAATTAGTTAATAATATAAGAATATGAATTATTGATTTTTTTAGGATATAATTTTTCTTCTTTTTTAAAAGAAATTAGTTAATAATATAAAGATATAAATTATTGATTTTTTATTAGGATATAATTTTCTTCTTTTTAAAAAAGAAATTAGTTAATAATATTAAAATAGAAATTATTGATTTTTTTAGGATATAAGTTTTCTTCTTTGTCTTTTCTTTCCTTACACTTCTACGAATAATTTGAAATGAATTAATAATTAAATGATATTATAAAACAAAAAAAAAAAAAAAATTATTAACCGATAAACGTTCTTCGGTTAATTGTGGGCAATTAATTCGATTTGCCCGAAATTTAAAGAAATGCCCTTCACCTCAAATTTTTTTGTTTTGAAAAAATTGAATGCTATTTTGATGTTATATAATCCGGGGTACATTAGTAATTTTATATCGTTTATATTCAGTTATTATCAGGAATCATACTTTCTGATAACAACTGATAATTACAGAACTAAATGATAACTTTTATTAATTATCATTTCAGAAAATTATCATTAAATTAATAACTGCTAATAGCAAATTGAATGATAACTTTTATCAATTATCATTCCAGAATATCTTTTAATTAATAACTGTTAATAACAAACTAGATGAAAACTTTTATCAATTATCATTCCGGAAAATTATCCTTAATCATTAATGTTAGTAAAATCTAACAAGGTAACAAATGTTTTATCCTCAATTTTTCTTTTATTATTTCAGGATAAACGAATTTATATATCAAATCAGAAATTATTAGCAAACGGAGAAAATTTAGCAACAACAATCGCTACCACATATTCATCTGATGTAGCAAATAATCAAACACAAAAAGGTAGTTGAAATTCGTCGTAATAATTTAACAAGGTTAAAGGGTTAAAGGTTGAGGAATAAAAAGAATTAATGATTAAAGTCAAAAAAGATAGTATAATTTAAATTATACAAGGTTAGAGGTTAAGGAATAAAAAGGTTAAAATGTTTTCTGTGTCATTTTTATCTGATAAATTTAATTATGCCAAAAAATTTAACTCATATAAAAGAAAAATTTGTAATAACAATAATTAATCAGAAATAACAATAATTAATCAATATGCAATAACAATAATTAATCAATATGCAATAGCAATAATTAATCAATTTGCAATAACAATAATTAATCAATTTGTTTTAACTATAATTAATCAATGACAAGAATTAATCAAAAATTTTAATTTCTTCATTTTTTTAGAAAATGAATTAAATTTTTGGTCGCAATATTTTTTAGTTTTTATTTAAGGCTGTCAACTAATTTTGAGGAATCACTTTCATCTTGCTTTTTTTTGTCATCGTCGTAGTAAACTTTTAAATTAATTATTACTGCAACAATTATAATTCATTAAAAATTTAAGAGTTTTTAATTCATTCAAAAAAATTGTAATATTAAAAATTAAAAAGCTATTAATTAAATTAAAGTGTAATAATTAATTAAAAATTTAAGAGTTTTTAATTCATTCAAAAAAATTGTAATATTAAAAATTAAAAAGCTATTAATTAAATTAAAGTTGTAATAATTAATTAAAAGTTTTTAATATTTTTTTTTTTGTTGGTTTTGTAAAATACCAAAATGAATTTTTAAATTTAAACACGTTCTTTTCGTGAATTAATTTTGCTTCAATAGAAAAATCGATAAATCGTATGAAGCAATTAATTATTATTTGCACACCTTTATAAATGATTCGATTGTTTTTGTTGAAAATGCAACTTTGGAAATTTGAAAATATTGGTAGCAATAAAGAATAAGGAAATTTTCGACAAATATTTTTAAATTATATATTTTAAATTACATAATATATGAAAAATTCCGAAACTCAAAATTATGTAATAATTCAATTAAGAATTTGAAAAAATTTAGGAAATTGTAAAGTTGGAAAAATTCAGGAAATTCAAATTATATATTATAAATAATAATTCAATTAGGAATTTGGAAAAATTCAGTAAATTCAAATGATATCATTAATTCAATTAGGATTAAAATTTCCATTAAGTTACTATTTCACAAGTAATAGCATATATAATTGCACGTTGTCAAATTTATTAATATCAGAAGATGTTTAATTTCAAATTGAAATAATTAAATGATCAGTTAATCATTGTTAACATTCTGTTATTATAGTCAAATTTATTATTATCAGAAGGTGTTTAATTTCAAATTGAAATAATTACATGATCAGTTAATCATTGTTAACATTCTGTTATTATAGTTAAATTTATTAATATTAGAGGTTGTTTAATTTCAATTTCAAATTGAAATAATTTAATGATCAATTAATTGTTGTTAACATTATATTATTATTAATGTAATTAATTCGATTGTAACTATAAGCAAAAAAAAAGCAAAGATATTAATTAATCTCTATAAGATTTTTTCCTCAATATTATTTCGATCATTAAATTTATTTGTTAAAATTCCCACAATCATTGTAATCTGAATTTATGTATAATAAAAAAATTAGATAGCAAAATTTTTTAGTATTATAAAATATCTTCTAAATTGTATCAATTTCGTTTTCAGACATTCATTCTTCACATAATCATTCCATTTTGTTCGATACATTTAACAAGAAACCAGGTGGAATTGCATGTCTATGTAAGTTTCATTATTATTCATCCATGAAAATGTAATAATTTAATCTTATAAAATTTACTTCCAGCATAAATTTTGAATTGATTAACTTGGATCATATATTATTGGTATAATTGATCTATGTAAGTTTCATATGAATATGTAATAATTTAATCTTTACTTCCATCATAAATTTTGAATTGATTAACTTGGATCGCATATTATTGGTATAATTGATTTAATGTAGGAATTTGAAAAATGTTTTAAAAAAAAAATTCAGGAAATTGTGAAGTTGAAGAAATTCATGAAGTATCATTTGAAATAATTATATATTATGAAGTATCATTTGAAATAAATATATAGTAATAATTTAATTCGATAAATTTTGCTTACATCATAAATTTTGAATGAATAAACTGAAATCGTATATTATTTAGTATAATTAATTCAATGTAGGAATTTGAAAAAATTGAAAAAAATTCAGGAAGCTGTAAACTTGGGAAAATTCATGAAGTATCAATTTAAATAAATAAATAAATATATATATATATATAGCAATAATTTAATCAATAAATATGTATATATATAGCAATAATTTAATCTTATTCTACTTTCACCATAAATTTTAATGAAATATATATCGTAATAATTTATTCTTATAAATCATACTTTCACCGTAAATTTTAAATGATAAACTGGAATCATATATTATTAATATAATTGATTTAATGTAGGAATCTGAAAAACTTTAAAAAAATTCAAGGAACTGTAAACTTGGAAAAATTCATGAACTGCCATTTCAAATAAATAAATAAATAAATAAACAAATAAATAAATAAATATATATATAATGAAGTATCATTTTAAATAAATAAATATATATTATTTAATTTAGTATTGACTGCAAAATGATTTATATATTTTGAAAAATTTCAGGAGACTGGAAACTTGAAAAAAATTCATGAAGTATCATTTTATATAAATATATATATATTTTGAAGTGTCATTTGAAATAAATGTATATATATTATGAAGTATCATTTTAAATAAATAAATATATATTAGTTTAATTTAATATATATTGAGTTCAAAATGATATATATATATAAAAAACGAAATTAATTGATACGTATATTAGTTGGAATATTGCAATTAAATAAGAAGTAATATCGAAAAATAATTATTCATCGCTGATTAAACAATTAAATTATCATTGATTGACGATCAATTGTTTAGTTAAATTTATAATCAATTTGAAATAGAGGATGAAATTTTCTTTCCATTACTCTGCATTGAAATATTATTGAATCATTCAAAGAAATTAATTACATCATCATAATTACACAATATAGCAAAAAAAGTTCAAAAGTAAACAAGGATGGCAAACTGCCTTTATTGATTACTTCAGTAAACAAATAAATATATCATAAATGATGATGATAAACTGTAACTCTGAAAAAATTGAAATAAGCTTAAATATTTTTACGATCAATTTTGTTAGGAAAACTTTTTGAAATAATCCTAATATTAGTGATTGTGGAAAAAAAAATCGCAAAATACATTAACTACGATGATTCAAATTCCATATACCTTATCATTGATCAATTTCTTTTCTAAATGACACCTTTTATGGAATTTTTTAAGATTGTGTGATTGATTAATTATTGGCTAATTATGTGAACTAATTAATATAGGATTAATAACGAATTGTGTAGTATTTGATTAATTAATGATTGGTAATGTCAACTAATTAATATAGGAATACCTTCTATGGAATTTTTTGACATTATGTGAGCTAAATTAATACAGGATAATGAAATGTGAAATACTTTGTGATTGTTTGTTGACTAGTAATGTCAACTAATTAATATAGGAACACGTACTATGGAATTTTTTGAGATTATGTGATTGACTAATTATGTGAATTAATTACTATAGGATTAATAATTGAATTGTGTAATATTTTGTGATTTGATTAATTATGTAAATAATATAGAAACACCTACTACGGAAATTTTTGAAATTATGTAATTGATTAATTATGTGAACTAATTAATATAAGATTAATAATGGAATTGTGTAATATTTTGTAGAGATATTTTAAAAATTAAAATAAATTTTTTTAGCAATAAAAATTAATGATTCTCGAATGTTCTTAATGTAAATTTTAAAAATAAACTAGTTTTAAAATTTTTATTTATCAAACTATCTCTATTGTAGCTTACAACTCGTTATACATCCTTCTCTTCTAATTTTCTTTACCCCTTTTTCTTTTCTTTTTGTTTTTACTATAATATAATTAGCAATTAAATGAGAATATCGTTCATTCTCAGGGACTACAATTACGATAAATTATTGCTTTGCTTTATTTCAGATTAAAATAATAAGTGTGAAATTTTCAAATTATTATTTAATTAAAAGAAAAATGAGTTGATAGTTTTTGGATTATGTAACTATAAAATAATTAAAAATTAAATTAGAATAACTTTCTTTCTCACAGACTACAATTAAGATAAATTATTGTTTTATATTTTAGGTTAAAATTATAAGTGTGAAAATTTCAAATTATTATTTAATTAAAAGAAAAATGAGTTGATAGTTTTTGGGTTATGTAATACAATTAGTTCATTTTTGAAGCTTCCGATTATGTCCTTTTTCCTATGTTGTAGCGATCGATGCGTGTGTATGTGTGTGTGTGTGTGTGTGTGTGACATGTACCGGTCAAGTTTCATTGATAACGATCATCGATATCACAAAATTTAACTGTGCCGATTTTCTTTCATCTCTTTTTTCTTTTAATCAAATTTCCTTCATTTCCTTCTTTTTCTTTTTTTCAATCATATGATTATTTTTTTTGCGAAAGCATTTTTCAAATATAAAATTTTAAAATTAAAAAACAAAACTTGAATTAATTAATTTGAAATTAATTTCTTGCACGTTCGGCCGATTTGTTATATTATATTGGTACTAAATGAATAATCGTTTTCCTCTTTTTTTTTTCTTCATACTTGTTGGAAGAAATTAATTACTTATATTTCATTTATTTAATTAATTTTTTAATTAAAAATTAAATTTTTTCGATTTTAAAAATTATTGCATATTATCGATTATTACAGGTATAAATTTAATTTTTTTCATACCTTTTTTCGGTATTAATTTTTTTTTCATTTATTAATTACATTTCGCTAATTATTAATTTCATTTCATTTTTTGATAATACTGATAATTTGAAATTAAAACATTATCATATAATCTTTACTGTTTATTGCTTTTAAGCAGAATTAATGGATATTAATTAATACTATAATTAATTTATAAAAATACTGCTCTTTGAAATTAACATATAAATTAACATAATATGAAAGTTGATCAATTTCATTTGATTATGTGAATAATCAATTTATTTTGCTCTTTAATATGTATCAAAAAAAAATATTATCAGCATAGGTAATTTTTATTTTAGATTCTTCGAGGATAATACAAAATATACGTCAAATATTAGATTCCTTCTATTGTTAATTAATTAATTAATTAATTAATTAAAATTTTTGGTACTCTATTATTTTTTTTTGAAAAATAAATAGCTAAATGAGAAAAATTTTTCATTTGAATGTTAAATTTCTTTTAAATTCTAAATTTCCATATACTCTTCGAACAATGTAATACGTGTTATTTCGAAGTTCTTAATTAATATCAGCATAGTAAGCAATAAATATTTCATTAATTAAGAATGCTAACAATTTCAAAAAGATTATTTGCAATTATTGATGATAAGATATTTTGGTTGTTAATGTTGCTGTTGTTATTGTTGTTGTTGTTATTGATGTTGTTGTCATTATTGTTGTTTTTATCGATAAAACTTAAAGCTCGAGCTTTTTGATCTTACATTCTATCCACTTTTTCCTTCTCTCTTATATCTTTATTTATAATACTTCTCTTCCAATCTATGCTTATCATTGATCTTAACTGATAAAATTATTTGAACAACTGCTCATTGTACCATCCGCTTTAGTTCCTCGAACAGCATCTGTGGTTTAATTTCTTTTCTTGAAGCAATCACTAATCATTGTGCTCTCTTATCATTTTATATTTATTCATACATTTTTCATATATTTTAAAATTTAACCTAAATTTGAAACTTAGTTTCAAGGAATAGAAAATTTGAAATTATAGGAATAAAAGAATTAACAAATTATAATAAAAATAATAATCAAAAAAAAATTATTGCGCTATCATTTTCTAATTTAAAATTTAGTATTAAAGTTCCAATTCAAAATTCTACGGAAATTTTTTCATTCTTTTTTAATAGTTAATTATTATTTGTTTATAAAATAATAATAATTATAATCATATAAGCCATATAGTATAACTAAAAATTCTAAAAATAATTTTATGAAATCAAAAAAGCTAGCATCGCTGCTAGCATCCTACTTATTTACTTACTTATATGTGTAAAATAATTATGTGGCAGCAATTTTGCTATTGTTAATATTCTTATTTAAATTTCTCTTCAGCAAGTACAATTTGTTTTGCAGGAATTTATAATGCAAATGAAAATTTTACTACGATTTAAGATAGAGTAGCAGTAAAAGTAGTAGTAGTAGTAGTAGTCGAAGTAGTAGTAGAATTATTCTAAATACATTTTATTCTTTGGTTATTAATTTAAAAGCTTCTTCTTTAGCGCTATTATTATTATTAATATTATTATTTATTATTATTATTACTATCATAATAATAATAATTATTATTATTGCTATCATAATATTATTATTTATTATTACTATCATAATAATTATTTTATTGCTATTACCAGTTTTTCTCGATCATTTCCAACGATTATTGTCATCATTTAGTATTTTTTACATTTTGTTAAATATGCAATTTCAATCATAAAATTACAATTAGTTCTTCTTGCTTGCATATATCAATGGATCAATTGTTTTAAATTAAGAGACAAAAGTTTTAACATTAAAAATTATTCAAATTAAATTTTTTTTTAAATTTTTAAATTTTTTGATTATTTATCAACGAATATTTTGATTGTGTAAATTTTGAGGAATAACAGAAAAAAATTAATTAATGCCTTAAGATAATTAGTTGATAAATAAATTAAATAAGATCCCAAAAATTTAACCTTTGACCTTGATAAAGGTTGAAAATAATCGATGTAAAAATCCAATTAAATATTACTTGTATGCATTTTCAGGATTAGAATAAATATGAAAGAAAGATTAAATTTTCTGAAAAACAAAGGCAAAGGAAAATTGTTATAATTAATGAAAAAAAAATGCTAATAAATCATTATTGTAATCTTAATAATTACGATTACAATAATTATACAAGATAATTTAAAATACTTTAATTTATCGAATTAATTCATTTGGCATTGTGATCATAGGATATATTATTAATTCCTGCTTAATTATATTGGAAATATCATTGAAAGCATTTTATGAATTTATTGTAATAGTAAATGTTGTAAACGGAAATTGTATTAATTAGCAAATGAGGAAGAGGAATATAATATTGTGAAGATTATATTGCTGATAACGATATTCGACAATCGTTAACCTCTCCTTTTCTTCTCTCTTCTCTCTCTCTCTCTCTCTTTCTGTACCTCTCTCTTATTTCCACTTTTTATGATACCTTCCATTTCTTCTTTTATTAATTTTTATTTAAAAATATTTTTAGCAAAATTAGGTAATTAATTAAGTAATTAATTTTAGAAAAAAACTGAAAATTTGAAATAATTTATTTGCTCATTTTGGTTGCATTTATTTTTCTTATTTATTGACAAATTTGGAATAATTAATATTGATTAATTAATGAATCATCCTAAAAGGACATGCATACTTGTTTATTTATTTCAGATATTCATTTTTAATTGTTTTATATTACATATGTATATAATGAATTTCATTAATTAAGAATAAAGCAAATAGTTAGGATAAATGAAGCGAAGCATTAGATTTGATAAACAGGTAGAAAAATAGGCAAACTGCACTCAAATGGAATAGCTATTAGGATATTAGGATTAGTATTGAGATATTAGGATATTGGAATTGATATTAGTATTAGAAGACTTGGATATTAGGATAAGTGTTAGTATTAGAATATTAGTTAAAATAAATGAAGTATTAGAATTGAAAAGACAGGTAGAAAAATAGATAAGCTGTACTCAAATTGGATAGCTTGTAGGATATTAGGATAGGATTAGTATCAAAATATTAGCATATTAGGATAGATATTAGTATTAGAAAACTTGGCTATTAGGATAAGTGTTAGTATTAGAATATTTGGATATTAGGATAGGCCTTTTATTAAAATATAAAGGATATAGGATTTTCAACGATTTCTTCCTCAATATGAGCTAATCACAATTTATTTAAATTGTTTTTCTTAGCATTTCATTTTCATAAATAATCTTTTTTCTTTATAAGAGAATTTTTCAAGTCTGATAATTCTGAAAAACAAAATAAATTATGATAAGCTTTTAAATGCAAAGTAAATAAATTATGATAAGCTTTTAAATGCAAGTAAATATATTATGATAATTTTTTAAATGCAAAACAAATAAATTGTGATAAGCTTTTAAATGCGAAGCAAATAAATTATAATAAGCTTTTAATTGCAAAATAAATGAGTTGTGATAAGCTTTTAAATGCAAAAGAAATAAATTGTGATAAGCTTTTGAATACGAAATAAATAAATCATAATAAGTTTTTAAATGCGAAGCAAATAAATCATGATAAGTTTTTAAATGCAAGTAAATATATTATGATAATCTTTTAAATGCGAAACAACTAAATCGTGATAAGCTTTTAAATGCGAAATAATTAAATTGTGATAACTTTTTAAATGCGAAACAAATAAATTGTGATAAGGTTTTAAATGCAAAGCAAATTGTGATAAGCTTTTTAAATAAATAAAAAGCCTTTATAAAAATAATTCATAAATTGCAAATTTCAACAGGCAAAAGCTAAGAGAATAATTCATTGGAACAATAATTTATCAAATTTTTATTGGGAAAAGTTTTGATTTTCTGACAAACGTCAGCTTTACAGAGAAGATGAAAAAAATTACATTCTTACATTTCATAAATATTAAATAATCTTAAATGCATTTGTAACAAATTGAAATGTTCGTTTAAAAAAGTGTTAAATCTATTTAAATTTACTATTTTAATCAAATACAAGAAAACTAATGATAATAATAAATGATAATAATAATAATATTATTAATAACAATAGTAATTAATGATAATAACAATAATGTCTTATAATGAGATAAGACGTAATAATATTGTGTATAAATTAATAAAATAAATAATATAAATAGTGGCAAAAATTCAATTCCAACATTTCTTCTAATCATATCATGATAACAGGTTAATCATATTCCGACATTGCGTCTATTCATATCATGATTACGTGTGTAGGTTAATCATATTCCGACATTGCGTCTATTCATATCATGATTACGTGTGTAGGTTAATCATATTCCGACATTGCGTCTATTCATATCATGATTACGTGTGTAGGTTAATCATATCCCGACATTGCGTCTATTCATATCATGATTACGTGTGTAGGTTAATCATACTCCGACATTGCGTCTATTCATATCATGATAAACGTGTATAAGTTAAATTTGCTACTTTTTATACATCTTTTAAATTACACTTAGCTTATCAAACTCTAGATTAATATATTTAAAAGATGAAATAATTAATTTTTTGAATTACAAATTTCCAGAATAAGAAAGCGATTCCTAAGCATCGAAGTTTTCAATCTAAATTTCAAATGTAAAACAACTGTTAGTTAATCTTATCAGTATAATCCTCTTGACATATACTATCTCTTTTTCACTCTCTGTATTATGTAAGTTAAAAATAAAACTAAAATAAAATTTCAACTGAGGAAAAATTTGAATTAAAAATAGCAACAGCTAGTATAAAAGAAACTTTTTATTTATTTGATCTTTATCAATTGATTTGTTAAAATCAAATTATTATATGCTTAAATTCTCCCTCTTTCCCTCTCTCTCTCCCTTTCTCACTTTTTCGGTTGCAAATTTATCGTTTTTATTGCAGATAAGGATAAGATGTCAAAGGTTAATGTTTTCAAACAGATGGAACAAATGCATCGAGCAAGGTTTGTACTTTCAGAAATTTTTCTTCTTACATATTTGTTTCAAAAATTTTCAAAATAAAATTTTGCATTGTTGTACAAATCTATGCCACTGAGCTAATAGCTAATAATATTTCAATTTAATCTATTTTAACTTAAATTTATTACAATCAATTGAGTGATCATTAACGGATTGATAACGGATAGATTATCACTTGAGATTAACTGATAATAAATAAAAATAATTGTTAGAATATGATAGAGCAACGGTTTTTATTATCACTTGAAATTAATTGATAATAAATAAAAATGATTGTTAGAATATAATAGCAACGGTTTTTATTATCACTTGAAATTAATTGATAATAAATCTAAATGATTGTTAGAATATGATAGAGTAACGGTTTTTATCATCACTTGAAATTAATTGATAATAAATAATAATGATTGTTAGAATGTCAATTTTTTTTATAAAAATTTTTTAATTAATCATTTAATAATTGCACATTAATAACAATTACTTTTTGAATAGAAAATTTTATATCATTTAAACAAATATTTCGTATGTAATAGAAATCAGAAATTAATATCAACTAATAAAACTTTAGATATTTATCAAATTATATTGCATCACTAATTGATTCTAATATTAGATAACAGATTGAAGAATTTTAATGTTTTAAAATATTTAATTGATATACTTAATCAATTAGCATTTTTATATTAGATTTTATGAAAGCTTTATATTAGATTTGATGAAAGTTATAGGAAAACTTTCAATTTATTTTAAATTAAAGGATTAAAATAAACAAAAGTTATTTATCCATTATCTTAAATGCTTATCTTATTTTTGCTAATATTCGTTATCATTATTATGATGATAAAATATAGCTGTCTTATCGAGTATTTTTTTTTTTTGTATTGATATTGATAATTATTTGTAGAAAATACAATCGTAATAATAATTGCTAATCATGATAGTAATCATATTTATATTGATATTTATTTGTCGAAAATGCTATCGCAATAATAATTGCTAATCATGATAATAATCATATTTATATTGATATTCATTTATAGAAACTACTATCGTAATAATAATTGTTAATCATGATAATAATTATACATTCAAATTGATTAAGTGTTTAAAGAGTTTTCAAAATTGAACTTTTCAGTCAACCGCAACAATCGACACGACCATTTAATCCATCAACAATAAAAAATGCACTTTTACGATGGTGCCAAATTAAGTTGGAAAATTATCCTGTAAGTATCACAAAAAGAAATTTTTGCATAATTTTAAAATTTAACAAATTTGACAAAATTTTTTTTACATTTTTTGTATGTGAATATATTTTATAGTATACAAATAATATCGCTTGATTTTCTTAGCAAATAACCTATCAAGAAAAAGATAAATCATTTTTATATTTATAATTTTGCATAAATTTAGATCGAACATTCTCATATTTTAAATTATGCATAAATTAAGATAGAATATTTCTATATTTTTGATTTTGCATAAATTAAAATAGAACATTCTTATATTTTAAATTTTGCATAAATTAAGATAGAGCATTTCTATAACTTAATTTTGCATAAATTTACATCGAGCAGTTTTACATTTTAAATTTTGCATAAATTAGGATAGATTAAGATTATTTTTACAATTTTAATTTCACATAAACAGTAATTATAAGAAATAATTAATAAATAAAAATTTTATTTTTTTGTAATAAATGAATTATTACCTTTGAGTAATAACTTTTCCAGCATATAACAAAAGACTAATTATTCATTTATTAATTATTTACTACAATTACTGTTATACAGGTATCAAAAAAAAAGCAACAAAAACTCAAAAGGTTCAAATTACAAATTTCTCATCTTTAAAGGTTCAAATTACAAATTTCTCATCATGTTGGGCTGATGGTATAGCATTTTGCGCATTGATACATCGATTTGTACCTGATTCGTTTGATTTTAATAAACTGAATCCGCAAAATCGACGAGAAAATTTAGAATTGGCATTTAAAGTAGCCGAGTAAGTTTTTCTTTTCATTGATTAAAAGTTTTAATACTTAATTTTTAATTTAATTAATTAATTTATTTGAAATAGCTAATTTCAATTTAAACAAATTGTAAGCTAATAAACAATTTTCATGCAATATTTTTGATCCTTTTAAACAATTTCTTCTACTCTATACAAAATTTCATTGTTTAAATAATTTAATGAATATTTTGAAATTCAAAATTTTTCAGCAAAAAAATTTTTGTGAAATAATATTTGATAAAATTTACAGACAAAATGGTATTGTACCATTACTTGAAGTGGATGATATGTTGCTAATGGGTGATCGTCCTGATTGGAAATGTATTTTCACCTATGTTCAATCATTTTATAAAGCATTCAAGGATCATCTGTAATTCACTGGCAGTATTCAATCCCGAAGAATCAAAATATCACAAAATGCCATCTTATTATTGTTTAACAAAAAAGTGTATTAAAGAAAATTATATATGAAATAATAGAAGTAATCAGATATATTAAAAAATATAAAATGAATAATTATAAATTGTTGGTTTAGTTTACGGTAAATATTTTTAGGAAATTAATAAACCACTTTTATTCAATTTACTAGTGAAAATTATTCAATATAACAAATTTCAATAATTTGCTACAAGTAAGAATAGCTTGATAATGATTTGATTATTTAAGCAAATAAGTCAATAAATACCTGAGTTTAATTATTAAATAAAATAGCTTATGCTTGATTGATCTTTTTCTATTTTAATTGAAAATGTGTTTATTAAAAAATTAGTGCAAGAATTTTTCATATATATATATATATATATATTTATATGTATTGATTATTTAGGTGAATAAGTAAATAATCACCTGAATTTAATCATTAAATAAAATAGCCTATGTTTGATTAATCTTATTCAATTTTAATTGAAAATACTTTTATTTAAAAAATTAGTGCAAGAAATTTTCATATATATATATATATACATATTTTTAATGTAATTGTTTGGATACTACAAATGATTGTTTATTTGATATTTGTTTTAATGTTTTCTTTCGTTTTTTTCATTTCATCAATTCTTTCATTTTTTGCTTTCATTTTATTCTTCTTTACCTAAAATTATCAATTTAAATTTTTAAATAAGTATGCCTAAAAATTATGCTAAATTGAAATAGAACTGAATTAATACAAAAGAAAATAAATTAGTAAGATAGTGTAATTTAAAATAAAAAATTGCTAATGAAATGTAATCAATTAATGAATACATTTTCAATTGATAATCATTTTCTTTTTGTTGCTAAAATATCAAAGATTGCCATATTAATGAATAAATTTCTCTAATTGTGTGATATTAATTTTGTTAAATTAAAATGTATAAAAATAAAAAAAAAAAATGTTTGTAAAATTTCAATTGAAGAAATTTGCTATTAATATAATTTTGCTCGTTTTTATTATTCGTTGTTTAAATATTTTTTAAATTACCAATAAAATGCTTAGCTATGAAATTTTGTACATAAATTTGCTATTAATAACTAAAATATAATTTTGCACGTAAATTTACTATTGATAACTAAAATATAATTTTGCACGTAAATTTGCCATTAATAACTAAAATATAATTTTGCACGTAAATTTGCTATTAATAACTAAAATATAATTTTGCACGTAAATTTGCTATTAATAACTAAAATATAATTTTGCACGTAAATTTACTATTGATAACTAAAATATAATTTTGCACGTAAATTTGCTATTAATAACTAAAATATAATTTTGCACGTAAATTTCTCAGGATAGCTGAAGTGCTAGATGAAGCAATAATATTCAATAAAAGCGAATGATTAGATGAATTGTGGGACGAAATGTCTTTAGCCTATTCTCAAACTTTCAATGAGCATAACATCTTGCTTGCTTAAATATTAAAAAAAGGAGAAAAAAATTGAAGCATAGACATTGAATATGTACTCCAAATAAGCCATTTTTGGTAAGCAGAACTGACGCTATGAGATGAACCAAACAAATGTAATTTTGCACGTAAATTTATAAATAACCAAATTTTAGGAAACTATTAAAAACATTCAAGAAGACCTATTCAATACATTGTTATTAATGTTTATTATCCATTTTTCTTTAGAATGCTTTTAATTAAAAATTAATTAATTAAATTTAATAAATCTGTTATTATAATGCGTTTTTCATTTTTAAAATAGAAATATTACGATATTTCCTAATTTATTCTGTCTATCCCAAATAAAATCTCATTTCTTTTTTGCTTGTTCTATCAATAATTTTTTATAATTTTGTATGTGTGCATGTGTATGTGAGTGTGTATATAAATATGTATTTGTATGTGAGTGTATGTATATCTGTATGAGTGCATGTATGTGTATGTGAATGTATATATGAGTATATATGGGTATTTGTATATGTTTTTATATGTATGCATGTATGAGTGTGTGGATATATGAGTGGATACATGTGTATGTATATGTATACGTTTGTATGTGAATGTGTATGTGAGTATGTATGCGTATATGAATGTGTGTATTTGTGTATTTGTGTATGTGAGTGTGTATATAAATATGTATTTGTATGTGAGTGTATGTATATCTGTATGAGTGCATGTATGTGTATGTGAATGTATATATGAGTATATATGGGTATTTGTATATGTATACATTTGTATGTGTTTACTTTTGTATGTAAATGTGTATGTGAGTATGTATGTGTATATGAGTGTGTGTATTTGTATGCTTCAGATTTCAATATAAAAATAGAAAGAAATGTACACACACAAACACATACACACATGCGCACACATAGATGCATACATAAAAAGAAATATCGTACATACGTATATATAAGAAGCCTAAGGAATATCATTGAGACAATTGTTAGGCCTAAAAGGCTAAGAAAGATTAGAGGAAAATGAGTGAATGATTATTTCGTAAATGTTTTAAACCAAATTATGTTTAATTCCTTATAATTCAATTCAAAATTTTTTTGATATTATTTTTTTTAACAACTTTATCCAATATTATAGTTCTAAAATAAATGATCAAGAAGATAATTAATTAAAAAACGATTTAAAAAAACAAAAGAACTTATTTTAATGTTTACTGATACATATTAAATTATTCCTCTGATGTACTAAAATTACATCTTAAAAACATACTGCATAGATTTTAGTATAAATGTACTGCATTCATAAGTTTTTGATATAAATCTTACCTGATAATGTATTTACAAAATAGGATGGTACACACTATAGTATGCAGAAATTATTTAGTTTTCCTTTCTCTTATCATTTTTATCTGTGATAAAAGAACTATACGAATTCCTTGATATGAAATAATTTATCAATAATTTCAAAATTCATAATAGGTCATTAAAATTCGAGATGAGCTATGAGTGATATAACTTAATTATTGCATAATAATACATTTACTTAAAAAATTTATCAGATATAGAAGTAAGAAAAGAATTTAAAAATTTATTTACTTCATAAAACACATTTCTGTAATATTAGATAAGATGACTTTGTTAAAATATTCTATGAAAAAGAAAGAATTTTTCGTCTAAATTTTATTTAATTGCTATGATATTAATTTTTATTTATATATTAATTAATTATTAATTAGTTAATTATATACTAATTAATTATAATATTAAAGCCAATAAAATTGAATTATATTTTAAACATTCCATTCATAATATTTCAAAAAATAAAAACTTTCGTTTCATTAATGTAAATTTCTAAAAATTTTTTTCCAATTAGAAAAACTAAACTAGCGATAAAAAAGTTCTTATAATATAATCCATTATGCTAATGGATTATATTTTAAAAAATTTTATAGTACATAAAATGCATGACTAATTAAGTATTTAATACGCGTTGACTAATTAACAAATGAATGCATTTGCAAATTGACAAATATCATTGAAAGTATATAACAGAGTATTGACACCATTTCGATATAGAAGTGCCCTCTCTAAATTTTAAATAATTAAAATTATTTTTTCCAAAAGGAGAAATTTGTTGTATTAATATGAAATAACAAATATTTCGACCTTTAATGAAAAAGAATATCCTAAAATGGTTAGTGTTTGTTTTTTTATTTAAACTAAAATGTTTATTTACTTGAGAAAATAAATCAAATATTTATTTGTTCAAAAAATTATTGAAACAAATAAATTATATAAAACATTTATTTACTTGAAAAATTCATTAAACAAATAATTTATATAAAATATTTATTTACTTGAAAAAATAAATAAAATAATTATTTATCTGAAAAATTAACTAAACAATTAGTATATAATATTTATTCGCTTAAAAAAAAATAAATGAAATAATTATTAATTGGAAAAATTAATCGAGCAACTTTTATAAAATACTTATTTACTCGAAAAAATAAATAAAATAATTATTTACCTGAAAAATTAATTAAACAATTTATATAAAATATTTATTCACTTGAAAAAATAAATAAAATAACTATTAACTTAATAATAATTAAAAAATTAATTAAACAATTATGAATGCAAGAAGAAAACGGTGTATTAAATAATTTTATTTTAACATTACAATTCTAATGATTAAAAAGCAATTCGTGCATTTTCCTAATTTCATTAATAATTATTTTTTTTTTTTTGTCATTTGATAATGAAAAATTATAATAATTAAATTAATTGATAAATGAAATTATAAAGTAAAGGAAAAAAAAAAAGGAATTAAAAAATAAGTTTTTAAATGGGTGCAATAAAGGGTGGCAACAGTATACTTAATTATTATCGATTAAATCCCTCATACATTTCTTTATGAAATAGACAAGCTTTAAAAATAGCTTAATTAGTGTTGAAAAGAAGAAGCTTTATGAAATTATAAAAAAATTTCATAAAGCTTAAAAAAAAGTATTAATTATATTAAATTATACCTATTTATTGATTCTCTAATGATTGAGCATATTATTAGTTAGCAATAAATCGATTCAAATTTTATTTATCCATTATTTTATTTCTTCGAAATTCTATTGTTTTTTTTTTAAATTAAATTAATAAACAAAAAATTAATCTCAACCTATTTTACTATACAAAAAATATTCGAAAATTTTAATTTCTGCTAAAATATCTCATTATTTTTATCATTTGAATCAAAAGAAAAACTTAAGCTAATTCATTGGATAATTTTGTTATCATAATAATTTGCAATAAATTATATCACATCAAAGAATTATATCAGATTTTAAATTAACTGTGAAAATTTATAATACTATATTCATTAGTGGAAACTGAAATATTTATTTCAAATTCAAATTAAATGTTGATATATATATTACAGTTGCATACTTAACTCTTAAAATATATTACTATATTCATCAGAGAAAGCTAAAATATTTATTTCAAATTCAAATTAGCTGCTAATATATACATAACAATTTGCATACTTTCTATTAATCCGTATTAATTATTATCAATTAAATTCCAAAAAGTTAATCTTTTAATTATTTCAAATGTTAAGCTTTTCGAAATGATCAAATCAAGTGTTAAAAATAAATTACAATTTCATACTTTCTCTATTATTCCATAATAATTATTTTCAATTAAATTCAAAAAAGTTAATCTTTTAATTGTTTCAAATGTTAAGTTATGATAGAACAAATTGTCAATTTTCTCTTTGTCTTCAATAATTTTCTCATTTCTTTTTTTCCCTATATTATTCAAATTCAATCAATTCATAATTTTATTCCTAAAAAAAAACAAAAAATTTAATCCATTCCAAGAAATTAGGTAAATCAAAAAATGAAATGGACATTCATACTATTTGCTTAAAATAGCTTTATTCATTAAAAAACACATAGTTTATGAAGCTAACAATAATATATCGAATTTCCTCATTTTTCCCCTCCTCCTTCTTCCTAAAATAAACTTTTCCTTAACAATTTCACTTTAATATTGAAACTTTTTTTACACTTTTTTCGTCTGTCATTTATGATTGATTTAAAAGACTTCAAAAAATAAGAAAAGAAAGTTTGAAAAAAACTGAAAAATTTCCTCCTTTAAAAGGAATATTAAATAAAATCCCATGTTGATTATTCCTTCTTTAAACTTATCGTCTTCTCTTCCTTCTATTTTTATTTTCACTTTGTTAAAAAGCTTGTAAACCAAATTTTTTATTTTATAGTTTATTATATTTTATTGTTATAGTTATCATAAATTTTTAATTCGATTTATTTTCTTTTTAAAAATTTGAAAATTTTTGAATTCTTTTTTTTGATCATATTTTTAGATAAGAAAGTAATCGTTTGTTTTTTTTTTATTCAAATTTTGTTGTTTTTAGTTCTAGTCAAATCTGATTAAATTTCATTTATTAAATTATATCAGTTTTGACTTTTGATAATTTATCACTTTTCTCATCAAATCAAATTTGAGAGTTATCATTTCTACAAATAACAAATCTTAGGACAATTATTTCTACAAATTTTAAATTTTAGAGTGATCATTTCTACAAATTACAAATTTCATTTATTAAATTATATCAGTTAGGATTTTTGTTAATTTATCACTTTTCTCCTCATCAAATCAAATTGTTTTTTGTTTTAAGTAAAATTAAAAATGATGAGTAAGATTGATCGAAATACTATTAGTGAATAAATTATTAATCAGATAGTTATTGCCATTTGCTATTTTAGCTATTCCTAAAATTTCATCTAAGCATATTGCATGCTAACTTATGCATTACACAAATATAATAAAGTCAAAGATTAACAAAATATATTCTCACCAACTTTCAATTAACTCAAAATGAAGAAATTATAAATTATTAATTATTGTAAGCAAATAATTCAAAATATTTTAATAGTAATAAAATTAATTAATGAATGAAATCTTATAATAAAGAATAAGGAACGTAAATTTAAACCTTTTTAAAGCTTCTAAACGTAAATGTTAATAACAGTATACTTAATTATTACTAATTAAATTTTCATATTAGGAGTTGGAAATTTTATTTCGAAAACAAAAAGTAATCGTTTGGTTTTTGTTTTGAAATTTTGTCGTGTTAAATTTTAGTTAAATTTGATTCATTTATTAAATTAGATTTAATTAATATCATATAACTAATGAATAATCAAACTATCCAAAGTTTTTGTTTATTAATATTCAAAGTTTTTGTTTTTAAGTTTTTGTTTATTAAATTGATAAGTTAGAAATCAATTTGACGATATTCTTATTGAAAGGAAGAAGGGATGAAATTATAAGAATAATTAATAAAGATAAAAAAAGGATAAGTAAATGAGTTTTTAAATATAAATTATATTGGATTAAAAATAGGTAATTTTTAATTGACGAAGAAAATTAGTGTATTTGCTTTCTTTTGAAAGAATTATTTTTGCCGTTACGCTAATATCACATCTAAAAAATAATCATATGATATTTGTATTTTAAATTTCAGCATTTCAAATTATTATATGGCTTACGATGATTGTAGCAAACAACTACTAAATGGCAACAGCCATCAATTATCATAATGGATAGTGATAAGAACAATAACGGTAACAATAATAATATTATTAGCAATAATACTTATAATAATAGCAATAATAATATAAATAATAAATAATGATAGTAATAATACTAATAATGATAATGATGGTATAAATAGTAAAATAATAGTAGCAATAATAATGATAAAGCTAACAGCAATAATAAAAAATATTATATAATAACAAATTAAATAATAATAAACAATTAATGAAAATAAATGAAAAACAATAAATAAACAATGAATGATATACAACAAATAAATAACATAACATACAACAAAAACAAATAAATAATAAATGATAAATAATAAGTAATAAACAACAATAAATAATAATGAATAATATTAATAATAACAGATAATAAGAACAAATATTAGCAGTAGATAATAACATTATCATTATTAATAATAGCAATAGTAACAGTAATAATAACAATGATCATAATGCTGATAAGTATGAAAATCATTCAATAATGATAACAATACTATTTCAATGATAATTTCGTACTTACCATAGTAAGACATGCTTCTGCTCATTTTCAACAGATGTGTCACATTTGGGCTCATCGATCATTGTAAATTTGCTTGCTTCAAGATGAGTTGTGAAAAATATATATTGCTATAATTAATCATTCAATAATTACAAACAATATTGGATTCATTCAGAGTTGCGGTAAAAAATTTCGTGTAACTGTGAAACAAAGTTTTTGCGAAATATATTTTATACTTTAAAACTAATTTATTACAATTTATAATGATAGTGATAATGACGATTATAAGATGTAATCTCGACAATGCTGAAAGAATTTTTACTTCTACCAATTTTGTCACTTAAATCAATATCGCGCTATACAAATTATGATTTTTGTCACTGAAGACCTATTATTTTTTATTGGTGTGGTGTTATTATTATTTTCATTATTGTTATTGTTTTTATGTTATATTATCATTGCTGTTATTATTTTTATCATCATCATTAATTATGGTTGTTACTATCATTGTTACTTATTGATGTTTACTATTAACATTATTATTATTATTTTTACTTTTATTTTTAGTATTATTATTATCATCGCTATTAGTAATATTATTATCACCATTATTAATATTAGTTAGTAATAATATTATCACCATTATTAATATCATTAATATTAGCTATTAAGCACCCTTGATTTTATTTAACAATTGCAATGAATTATTTCCCTGATAGCTGGCAATTTCTGATGATCGATACTTCCAGCCATAGTAATTTAAAATATTTTTATTAATTCAGTAATAATATTTAACAATATTTATTATTCGATAAATTTCGGTGAAAATTTTTCGAGATTATTACATTTTAAAAATTCCAAAAAATTCCGAATTCTGTCATTGCTGTAAAAAAATAAATCTTTAATTTGAATTTATTACAAATTTACAACCATAAAATTTCATTATGCAATCCTTTCCTCAACAAATTATATTTCATTTAAAAATGGATGAGATAAAACAAAAAGAAATAAATCTGAAAGAAATTAATTTGGATGAAAATAAAAATTTGCCAATAATTGATAGCTAAATATAATGATACGAAAAATTTATTGTTAACGATTGATTATTCAATTGTGAGGTAGATTATCATATATCTTGTAATTTCCCTTCAATCCTTCAAATTCATTCCACTCTTATCTAACCATTCATAATAAATAATCTAAAAGCGGTAGAAATGATAATAAGATTTTACGAAAAATATTTCCATCAAAAGAAAAAAACCAATATATTTAAATATTTATATTATTTTAAAATTTTAATTATTTTTCTTGTTATATTTTAATTGGAATATTAATTTGATATGTTTGTTACTGACAGCTTAGTATATTTTTACGCATCGCTATTTTTAATTAAAAAATTTTGACGATTTAAATAAATATATCAATTATACAGCATTAAAGTTAAGGTTCCTGTTATTGCAGCTATATCATTATATCATTATAGTTATATCATTAAGCTATATCATTTTATCATTAAACTTATTAAACATTAAAGTTATATCATTAAAGTTATTACAATGCTAAATTTACAATATCAAGTATTAGTATTAAAATTACAAAATATTGACTTGTTATAGCAGCTATATCATTAAAGTTTTATCATTAAGTTATATCATTTTATCATTAAAGTTAAAGTTGTATCATTAAAGTTATTACAATGCTAAATTTACAATATCAAGTATTAGTATTAAAGTTGCAAAATATTGAAACCCTCACCGATTCAATTAGTTTCAGGCCATATAATTTGAAATGGATAATGGTAATTATATTTTCCACTACTGAAATTAATACTAACAATTTCAATTGCAAATTTTTCAGCTAATTTTTTTTTTTGTTTTTCCTCTGCATAATTAAAACAATCTGCGGCAGCAATTTTTCAAATATAAATTCTCTTAAGGGAATATAATTAATTTTTTTCAATTTGAAAATCAAAATTGCATAAAGTGCTGACGATGAAGTTTTTTGCAATTATCAAAAATTGCATCATTTATTTAGAATTTTGAAAAATTTTATTTGTTTAATTAAATTAATTAATTTTACACCTTAAATTCTAATACAAAAATTTTTCTAAATTTCTTGACTTCATTAAAACTTTTTTTAATTTTCCTGAAAAATTCTTTGAAATTTGTTTTGAAACCAAAAATGAGTAAATTTTTATTTTGTTTATAATTTTAGGATTCTTTTGAAAAAAAGCGACAGAAAATGGTTGCGTGAAATTTTAAAATAAATAAATTGTGTGGTGAAATGTCTCCAAAGTTATTTTAGGAATTAAAAAAAAAAAACGGAAATGAATTTCAAGAATTTTTCGGGAAAATGAAGAAATGAAGATGAATTTTGTAAAACTAAAAATTAAAAATCGAAAAAGATAAAATTAACTAAAAGTTTCTGTTTCAAATTTCCGTTTCAAAATAAGTTAGCTCATAGGTTTTCAAATTCTTTATCTTCTAAATGGGTCATTAAAAAAAAAAAATAGGATAATGATAAAGTATACAGAATTTGAGGTGTAAAAATTAATTAATTTAATTAAACAAATAAAATTTTTCAAAACTCTAAATAAATGATGCAATTTTTGCTAATTGCAAAAACTTCATCGTCACACTTTATGCACATTTCGAAGTATGAAAAGGTTATCCGGGAATGTTTACAGGGATATTCGATATATCTTGTTGGTTTTATTTTATCAGTTTATTATAACAGATAATAAAATATCAATTTATACGATATATATTTTCAGTAATTGTTAAAAAAAAAAAATTGTATATATAAATATTTATTTGTTTGATACTTTAATTTTAGGCAAAAATATTTAACAAAAATAAAAACGAGTTTATATTCAAATTTTAATTTTAATTTCGATTATTTCAATTAAACTATTAATAAATGATAGTGGGAAATTCAACAGACACATCGTAATATCAATCGATAACAGACATATCGTAACATCGTAATAATCGTAACAGACATATCGTAATTTCTTTATCTGCTTGATATTTTTGATTTTAGGCAAAAATATTTAACAAAAACAAAAAAGATTTTATATTCAAATTTTAATTTTATTATCGATTATTTCAATTAAACTATTAATAAATGATAGTGGGAAATTCAAAGGTAATTTCATTAATTATTATTTGAAATTATATCAAAATAATAATAATAAATGATAAAGGAAATTCAGCGGGCATATTGTAATTTCATTAATTACTATTTGAAATTATAGTTTTCAACTTTTTTTTTTCCATTTTCATTCCATCTTATAAATTTGATTCGTTTGAAAAATTTATCAAATAAAATCGAATTAATGTAAAGATTTTTGCTTTTAAGAAAATTTCCTTTTTTTCACTTTCCATTTTTCATTTTTACATTTTTTACTTTCTATTTTTTGAATTTTTAATTTCTCATTTTTCATTTTTCATTGTTATTTTCTATCTTTGAATTTTTAACTTTTTTTCTTTCGTTAAAAAATAAGTTTTATTTTATCTTATTGAAATGAGTTTTTTGGTAGAGCTTCGTTGTAATTTATAGTGAAAATGATTAATTGTTATTTAGTTTAATTTCAAATTTGATTTTAAATATTCACTTAGAAATTGTCATTTTTCTCTCTTAATATTATTACACTAAGAGAAAACGAAAAGATTGAGAGAGCAAATATAAAATATCATATTATTACACTAAGAGAAAACGAAAAGATTGAGAGAGCAAATATAAAATATCATATTATTACACTAAGAGAAAACGAAAAGATTGAGAGAGAAAATGAAAATATAATATTATTACATTAAGAGAAAAACATTGAGAGAGAAAATGAAAATATAATATCACTACACTAAGAGAAAACGAAAACATTGAGAGAGAAAATGAAATTAAATGAAATTTTTTTTTGGAAATTAAAAAATCTTTCTGATACAATTAAATAAACATCAATTTGAATTTCCCACTTGTATATAAACAAGTATATAAACAAATATTTTCTAATGAGTAATGGAAATGGCCATTTCTAACTTATCCATATATGTCAATTTGAATTACCATTTCTAATTTTAAACCAAACTATTCCTCAATTTCTCATTTTTACGTTCACCTTCTCCTACTTCATCCATTTTTCCAACTCTTATCTTCTTCAAACTTTATTTTTTACCGCTAATAATTTTTAGCAATAGATTAAATTAGATGATTTACCTTGATTTTATTTTATTTATTTCATATGTAAAATTATTTCAGTGTTATTTTAAAATTTCATTTTAGAATAATATTTGATCGAATGATATGTTAGACATTGCTTAATGAATATTTGGTTTGAAGGAATTAATAAACAAATAAACAAATATCATATGTTATTTGTTGCTTAGTAAATTATTCAAAAGTTATTTCAAATTTCATTTCATATCAACATTTGATCGAATGATACGTTAAACATTGTTAAGTGAATATAAAGTTTGAAGGAATAAATAAACAAATAAACAAGCATCATCGAAACAAATTTCTTTTAAAATCTTAAAAGATAACTTAAATATTTTAATTTTATTCGAAATGAAATAATCCTTATCTATCATTCATTTAATTTATGTACTGTCATTACAACGATAAGTAACTTAAATACTTGAATTTTATTCGAAATGAAATAATCCTTATCTATCATTCATTTAATTTATGTACTACCTTTACAACGATAAATAACTTAAATAATTGAATTTTACTCAAAATGAAATAATCATTGCCTATCATTCATTTAATTTAGCATTACCTTTACAACTAAAAGTAACTTAAATACCTGAATTAATACATCGTTAATCTAAATGAATTTATTAATTGATCATTGTTTATTCGCAGCAAAAATTTAACAATTATCACTAAAAGATATTCTGAAAAAAATAATTCAAATCGTTTCCTAATTAAAATTCCATTATTTTGCATTGTTTTGATTATAATATTTAATACAATTTTTAATTCTATATATGAAAAACGAGAAAACTATATTTAAATATAATATTATTTGTTAAATAAAAATGATATATTACATTCTTTCACATAAATTTTCCAAAATAAATCATCCTCCTTTATTCGTCTTACCCTTCCTTAAGGCCTTCCCTCTGAAAAAGAACATCCCTGTAAAGGCATTTTCTTTTATTCATATAGTTGAATGAAATATTTATCTCAATTATTCTTTCATATAAAATGATTTCTCGTTTCAGTCTAAAATTTATCACTATATACATTATATACTTTTGGTGTCTTTATATATGTATGTGTGTGTGTATACATATATATAGGTGTTGTTTATATGTATGTGTGTGTGTAGGTTTGTATGTGTATGTGCATATACAAAACATGTATTTATCACTACATTATATACTTCGGTGTATTTATATATGTATGTGCATGTATGTATATATATGCAGGTATTTATGTGTGCATGTGTATGTATGTGTAGGTTTGTATGTGTATGTGCATATGTAAAGCATATATTTATCACTAAATACATTACATACTCCTGGTTATGGATGTATGTGTGTGTTTATGCGTATATAAATATGCAGGCAGGTATTTACATGTATGTATGTGTAGGTTTGTATGTGTAAATATATATAAACATATGAAAATTCTAACAATGTTTCCTTTTTCATTTTATGTTTTTATTAAATATTTATTTTCATTTATATCAAACTATTAGATAAATTAATTATATTAAAATTTTAGTAAAATCCATTTTTACTTATTTTATAGTTTATATAAAGGATTTTTTTTTATTTTATATTTTATATAAAGCAGTTTGGTATATTTGAAGAAAAAATTTTTCTACATAGTAATAGAATTATTACTATTAATAATAATATTAGTAGTAGTAGAAAACTTGATGTGAAAAAAATTATTAAATATGAAATGAAAGAAGGATTTGAATCCTTAAATTAAATTCATATTTTTCGTATATACTGCATTACAGAATGATTTAGATAAAAATAATTACAGGAATTTAATAACATATGTAATATAATATTAAAAAATATAAATTATATCGGTATATATTTTCGGTATTATTTTAATATTTTAATATTTATAATATAGTACGCAAAAAATGGACATTATTTAAAAGTTATATTATCAGTTATTTCGAATGATGTCGACAATATATTTATCGTTTAATTAACCAAAAATATTAATTTAAGCTTATAGAAGTTTGAATTTGATTTTCAAACAAATTTTAGGTTTCTTTTTTATTTTTATTATACTTTCAGATATGGTGGAAAATTTATCATCACATCATATCGAAAATCGTAGTAGTATTTTTACAATATGTGGTTTAACGTTAAATTCTACAACCATTCTTTTTACCACTGCGCAAATTATTCTAACGCTATCATCAAGGTTATTCAAGTTTATTCAATAATTACCGATGCTAATATTGCAGAAGAAATGAAATAAATTCTAATCGATTATCTTGCATTTAAAAAAATCGAACTTGCATTCATATTAAATTAGCTTATTTAGTTTAATACTAATATTTAATTAGCTTATTTAGTTTGATACTAATATTTGTTTTAAATTTACAACTAACTCTATGCCAAATTTTGCAAATATTCATTCATTGTGACAAAATTTTTAACTTAATAAATTCAAAAGGATACAAATGAAATTTAATTTTCAGATTATCTTGTACTGGCAAATATTACTTGAAACTATTGTTTTATCAGTTTAATAAATTTAAATGAAAAATTCAAAAATAGTATCATTAATGATTAATGAATCTTAGTGCACTCTTGTACTAGCAAATACTATTTGAAACTATTGTTTTATCAGCTTCATAAATTTAAATGAAAATTGAAGAAATTTCTAAAATGATACCATTAATGTTTAATTAATGATTAATGAATTTTAGTGCATAACTTCTAAAATATACTGGAATTAAATTAGTAAACAAGCAAATAAGGAGCATGATTTTTATGAACTTCGAAATATGGTAATCAAAAATTTATGTAAATTACATCTTTCAAAATTTTCATCAAAAATCTTTTTCCATTTAAATTTGCTGCTGCAAAAAACATTCAAAAATAATTTCGATAAAATTAAATTAAACTATTTCTAAATTATCTTTTTAAATTATCAACGATCTTTTAATTAGTAATTTGTCAAAAAAACTTTTAATTATCAGAAAAATTGAATTATCAGTAAAACTTTTAATTTATATTTCTAATTTTTAATTAATAAAATTTTAATAAATAATTTTAATTCGACGAACAGATTCTTTCATTTTTTTTTTATCTCTTCAGATATCATTAATTTTTTAAATCATTATTCTATTTTCAATTTTTGAAAAATTAAAAGTTTCAGTTTTTTGTTTTAAAAAACGAAACTTCGCAATTTCATTAAATAATTATAATTCTATAATTATAATTTAATTATAATTCTATATTTCATTTTCAGTTTATTCATGTATACTTATCTTCCACATACAGTACTTAATTCAATTCTTATTTCTTTATCAATGTTTTGCTGTACAATTGCTATGATATTCCTAATAATTCGTGTTTCGAAACGATCATTTGATAATATGGGTGAATCATTCTTTCATGGATATTTGCTAAGTATGGTAGGTTTAGTTATTTATTTATTTTATTTTATAACAATTATTGATTAATCTACCAAATCAATCGATAATGTGTATTCTTCAATATTACATTCTACCGTGTGACTATTATGAATTCATTAATTTATTACAAATAGCTATACATTAAATATATCTATATTCAGGAATAATTTAATCATTCATATTTGTTGCTTATTATTTGTTTATTTATTTTTTTATAACAATTTTTGTTTAATACATCAAATCAATCGATAATGTGTATTCTTCAACATTACATTCTATCGCATGATTATTGTGAATTCATTTATTTGTCACAAAACACTATATATATATTTATATTCAGGAATATTTTAATCTCTAAAAATATTTGTTGCTTAAGAACTAATTATTGGTTTTTAGCATTCTTATAGTTTCAAAATTGCATCATTTTAATTCCTTTTAAAAATAGGCCATAAAAAAGGCCTAAATTTATATTAAAAGAAAAAGCCTGACTTATCTTCCCGTAAAATTACTTTTTTTTTCATACAATTTTCAATCACTTCCAAATGATCTCTTATCAACGCCATCTATGCCTAAATCTCATTAAAATTTATTTAACAAAAAGTAATGAAATTTCGTCATTTTTTTCATTTTCTATACAAAATTGTGAATTCTGAAATTAAAAACCAAAAAAATTAAATGAATTCATTAAAATTTTCAATGTAATTTTAGTTATTGTTTTCTTTGTTTTATCATTTATTTCGAAATTTCAATTTTTTATGCTTTTAATTTTAGAATTCATAATTTAGCATATGCATGCAATTTTTAAAATTAAGAATTAAATGCATACGCTAAATTTTCAAATAAATAAATAAATAAATAAATAAATGAACAAATAAACAAATAATGACGAGTAACAGCAAAATATCCTACTGAAATCATATTTTGATTTTCATTTAATGAAATGAATTAATAAATAAATAAATAAATAAATAAACAAATAAACAAATAAATAAATAAACAAATAAATAAATAAACAAATAAACAAATAAACAAGTAAATAAATAAATAAATAAACAAAATAATAATAATAATAACAATAACAATAATAAAAATAATAATGAAATATTGCTCATCACAGTATAAAAACCAAAATTTCATTTTAAAATTTTAATGAATTTACTTAATTCTTCATATTTTTAATTTTAAAATTCATAGTTTTGCAACGATAATGAAAAAATTGGCAAATTTTCATCGCTTTCATTAAATTATTTTTGATGAAATAAATGAAATAAAATAATTTTTAATGAAATTAAATAATTTTTGTTCATTTCCAAATTATCTCTTATTAATTGTATTTATCACCTAAATATTTAGGTGATAAATACAGTGTTATTGATAAGAGATAATTTGGAAGTGATTAAAAATAGTATGGAAAGAAAAAAAAAATTAGGCTTAACGACAGATGCAATACTATTCTATTAATTTAAAAATATTTCATTAAAAAAGATAGTATTAAATCAATAACTCTATTAGCGTTAGCAAATTTATTTGCTGCCAGATGTTTCAATTTTATTTATTTCTCTTTTTTTCCAGTGATATTATTTGCTATTTAGTGCCAGATGCTCAATGTTATATATTTCAACTATAAACAAAATAGTTTTAATTGGTGAAGAAAATTACATTTCATTAAATGAACTACAAAAGGAAAATTTTTAGGAATTTAAAATGTTGCAAAATGAAACGTTAAAAAATGCAAAAATTCAATCACAAATTTTCATAATGCTATTTTAATTCATCAGATTGTAATTTTGATGCAATTTTAATTTAGGCTTTCATTTGCATTAATGAACACACTTCGCTTAAGCTGAAAAAATTTTTTAACTTAAATTAAAACAGGAAGAATGAAAGAGATTAGATGAATGTTTAAATTGATAAGTTGGTGTAATCATAAATATTATCATTTAGGTGTGTTATTTAATTTCCAATTATTTTAATTAATGAAATTTGATTAGCATATTAATATGAATATTTCGCTTAAGCTGAAAAAACTTTTTAACTTAAATTAAAACAGGAAGAATGAAAGAGATCAGATGAATGTTTAAATTGATAAGTTGGTGTAATTCTAAATGTTAATTATCATTTAGATTTGTTATTTAATTTCCAATTATTTTAATTGATGAAATTTGATTAGCATATTAATATGAATATTTCGCTTAAGTTGAAAAAATTTTTTAACTTAAATTAAAAAGGAACAATGAAAGAGATCAGATGAATGTTTAAATTAAAAAGTTGGCGTAATTTTAATTTAAATTTGTTATTCAATTCATTTATCTAGGTTTGTTATTTAGTTTTCAATTATTTTAATTAATGGTTTTTAATTAGCTTATTATTGAATGATTTATTAATTAAAAAAAATTTTTAATTAGCAAATTAAAAATGAAGTGATATTTTTCAACATAAAAACTATATATGTATTTCATATAACTCATATGCTCTTTAATAAGAAGTTGATAATCTAACACTTATCCATTCGTAATAATATGATATTTCAATTTTATTATCATTGATTTTTATTTGACATGCAAAAAATGCCGCTATCAATGCAAAAGTAAATGTTAGAAAAAAAAGACACTCTCAATAATTAAATTGAATAATTAATTAAATTTCAGCTTCTTATGGCATTAATCAGTTTTTTCGAAGTGATGTATTTCCCGTTATCATTGGTGCAAACATTTACCAATTGGAATTCACCAAAAATCACCTATTATAATATTTTAATTATTTTAAGTGCACTCACATTGCTCTTGCAATTTTTACTACGTAGTCTTGTTGAAGAATTGTTCTCACGTATCGATTGTAGTTTTAAAGTTTAACAGTATAAATTGTTATTTTATGATATTTACGATCTTTCATCTTTTTTCCTTTTTGATGAATGAATGAATGAATGAATGGAAATATTGTGAATATATGTAATATATGTTAATTTATTCCAAAAATAATTTTTCAATTGCTGGCTATTTAATTTTTTGAAAAATAAAAGAAAATTTGCATTTTGAAATTTTTTTTTTGATATATCATTCTTCTACGTTACAGTATATTATGAGGGAAATTATCATAGATTGTAGAAAATTTTCAACTTTATTGATAGAATAAATTATTCCATGAAAAATGAAAAACAACTTGTTACATTCTTTTCTCCAATGTATATATAATTCAGAAGTTGCTTTGAAAAATAAATCGCTACATTTTCTTTATTTGGTACATTTCTTTTAAGATGATTAAATCAAAAAAAGAAAAAAAGTGAGATAAATATCTCACCTGATATCTTACCTAAAACTTTGTCCTCTCACATAAGGTTAAAGAAAAAAGTGAGATAAATATCTCACCTTATCTTACCTAAAATTTTTTCTTTCATTTAAGGTCAAAGAAAAAAAGTGGGACAAATATCTAACCTAATATCTTACCTAAAATTTTGTTCTTTCATTTAAGGTTAAAGAAAAAAAGTGAGATAAATATCACACATAATATCTTACCTGAAATTTTGTTCTCTCACTTAAGGTTAAAGAAAGAAAGTGAGATAAATATCACACATAATATCTTACCTAAAATTTTGTTCTCTCACTTAAGGTTAAAGAAAGAAAGTGAGATAGACACCTCACATAATATCTTACCTAAGATTTTGTTCTCTCACTTAAGGTTAAAGAAAGAAAGTGAGATAGACACCTCACATAATATCTTACCTAAAATTTTGTTCTCTCACTTAAGGTTAAAGAAAGAAAGTGAGATAAATATCACACATAATATCTTACCTGAAATTTTGTTCTCTCACTTAAGGTTAAAGAAAGAAAGTGAGATAAATATCACACATAATATCTTACCTAAAATTTTGTTCTCTCACTTAAGGTTAAAGAAAGAAAGTGAGATAGACACCTCACATAATATCTTACCTAAAATTTTGTTCTCTCACTGAAGGTTAAAGAAAGAAAGTGAGATAGACATCTCACATAATATCTTACCTAAAATTTTGTTCTTTCATTTAACATTTCTGTCTTAGCTGCATGAAAAACTAATTCGAAAAAAAAATTCCTTTTAATAATAAGTGATAAATTACAGTTATAAGACAATGATTATAAGGTTTAAATCAACAAGAATACTATGAGTGGAACCTGAAGGAAAAAAAATAGGAAAAAAGTGGAAATTATTTTAATTAATTTATTAATTCAGAGAAAACATTAAAAAAAGGAAATTTATGTTAACAATAATAACCACGAAAAAGTATATAAATTTTTTTGAAAAAAAAACCAGTTCTTTAAATTTTCACTTCATATCAATTCTGCAAAACTTTAATTGTTTATTTTATACCAATTAGGAATGGATTTTAATTCAAATTAACGAAGCAGTTTATTATTCTAACTTCTCACGAAAAAAACTTCCTCTTTCCCTTAAATTTTGTATTTTCTTGTTATTTGAATATTCAAAATACAGGCTTTGATCGATTTATGATGTCATTATTAACCATATAATTCAACCTTACCATGGTTATAATTTTAAATTAAAATACTTTTGTACATAAAATGTTTGTGCAGTTATTCATTTCGTAGTCGAAAAATTATTCATAATTATTGTATGGGTAGTAACTAATTCACATGATGTGTCTCGCAAAGTATAATAAACGAGTACGAAAATAACCAGAATCTTAAAATTAAATTGAATAATTATAATTTGATTGAGACATACACTATTTCGCAGCGCGACTAAGCTCTAGAATTTCATAACGCGATCAAGCTTAGGAATTTTATAGCGCGACCAAGCTCTAGAATTTCATAGCGAGAAACTGGTTTCTTTCTCAAAGGTGTGATTCACGGTGGGTTTGATCGATGGGTTTCATTGTTGTATGTTTGTTTATGTAAGGATGGCATGAAGGTATTGTGTTATTTGAGGAGGGAGCGGGGATTGATAGGGTTTTAGACTTTAATGACTAGTGATTGAGGCAATAGAAGAAAGAGCGTATTAATTTGCAAGTAGCAGACAGGTACTACATGCAGCTAGCTTCTTTGTTCGTTCCTTTTTATGCACCCAATGAATTTGAACGTGGAAGCGTAAAAGATCGCAGTGAAATGTATGAAAGATGGGGAGGCGACAGGGGTCGATGATATTATTAGAGTGCATTTAGGTTAGACAATGGTAAGTGGACTTTATGATTGGCAGATGAATGATTAGATAGATGATATGATCAAAGGTATGCGATAAGTTTTAGTTTGCTTTTTTGAGTTGATATCTTGCTTATGCATTGAGAGATCAAATGATATTTGAAATTTGATTTTAAATCTTTCCCATAGTTACCTTGATTTGAATACATAATGATAGCCAGAACTGTTTTAGAACGGTGTTCGATTAGGAGGAAATTTTGATTTGGAATGAAAATCAAATGCTCTTACTTTGTGTTATCCCTTGTATTACTTTCCTCTTTTCGAAAATCTGGATGGTTTTTCTGGTTTGGACTGATACTTGCAAACTATTGGTCTAGATTTCAGATATTACCTCGGATGGTTGATACAACTTTCTCGAAATCTGTAATTGAGCTATTATCAAAATTTTTTGTTATTAATTAAAAATGGAAACAAATTACAGATAAGATGCGAGATAATAACGTTGATAGCAATGCCGGATCACCGACAAACGATTCAACATATAACGTTGATACATTTTACGAAATGAAGCAGCGTTTGTTAACGGAACGTACAGAAGCGAAAGCTATCGAAATGCTCCAGAAGCTGCTTTCTCATAATGTGGAACACATTGACTGGTATATTTATGTAACTGATTTTTTTTGTTTGAAGTTTCATTAAAACTTTCGTTTTCACATTAAATTTTATGGAAAATAGAGTCTTATATTTTGTGATATCCTTCCTTTTTCGAGAAGATTCATACATTTGATTAATATGAATAAACGGCGGAACTTTTTCGGTATACAAGAAGTACTGTTCAGGTTGTTGTAGGTATCCATAAGAATTTCAGAATGTTTTGCTTGTTAATAAAGTTGAGCAAAAAATGCTACTGCAGCGGTTTTACTGTTTCGAGTACTCCATTTCTCACTATGGGTTGCAAGAAAATAGAATACTTTTTTTCATCATAATCCATATATTTAATTTTATAATATTAGAAGTATTTTCAGGGATGCATTTCCGGATTTAAAGGATTTGATAATTTGTATCCTTGATACTGTTGGTTTAGTTTCCGTAACTGAGAAACACCAAATTCTGGTTCTGAATGGAATAAATAATAGCCATCCAAAAGTTGTTGATGTGCTTGTCGATTATTACATACGGCATATCAATGAAGTCTATGAAATGCTTGCCAATTCACATATTGCTGTGACAATCGCATTTGCACGTCGAGTTTGTGATTTCGATTGTGCTGGATCGATAGCTGTTGTATGTTTACACCTATCTTTCTCTCAAAAAAAAGAATTTGGGAAAGTTTTTTTAGCAGTGTTCAGTGTGTGGATTGTGAAAACATGAATTGCATTTATAGGACATATGAAAATTTGTTAGAATTTCCAGACATCGTAGAATTTTGTTCAATATTTACCGCATAGCTTATACAAGTCAGACATTACAAGCGGGAAACAATATAGTTTGGTGGTATCTAGGCCCGTTTCAAATTTTATGGCTACTCAACATATGTTTGTGGTCTTGGTACGTTGGTATTAATGCGCCTGTTAATTCGTTTATCCCAAACACAGTTTTGCTTATGATAGGGCATTCTAAACGACGTTGTACTAGACAGTTCAGTAATATCAGAATTCGATTTTCAAATCAGCTAAAGCCGTTCTAAAACTTTACCAGAATTATAGTTGCATAACTCTGGGGACAGCTGTACGCGGGACTTAATTATGAGGTTCACGATGTTAATCAATTTAATCTAATATATTGGCAGTCCCTTTATAAACTTTTTATGCGATATTTTCTAGCTGTTGACACGCTTCGCATCACTGAAATTGGTACAAGATGAGCTATTGAATCAACTGAATTCAAATCGCGCTGAAATTCGATTTCGAATACATCAGGTTCATTTTTTTGCAGCGTTGTAAAAAAAAAGACTTCTGTTGAACTGTGACAAATCAAGTGGATTTCGTTAACAACATAGAATGTATGCTGCTTTAATCATATTGTGAATGAGCTTAATTATTTTTATGGCAATAACGAAGCAGCTCCATCGTTTTCGATATTTAGTTTTGTTCCGTTATTTCATATCACAAAAAGCAATGAATGTTGAGAAACTAAATACAGAACAAGATATTATTTTTAGCATTGACTTATGAAAGCATATTAAAATTTTGAAGTTTTTGTTTTCAAATTTTCAAGGTTGTAATTCTACTTACGCCCATTTCATCATAGGTTACAACTTTGGTGATGAAGAAAGGAGATGATTTGCATAAAACCGGAGATTTGATCAGTCGGTTAGCGGAGGAACTTGAATCTACTGATATTTTAATCCAGATCAATGCTGTGGAAATGTTTGCTGATGGTGCTTCTCAGTTAGTTTTTACGTATGAAAACAAAATGTACATTTCACTTCCTCTTATCCGCTTTATTGCTTTGGATAAAGGATTCTTTATCTTCCTGTCATCCGTATTATCTAGATTCTCATTTAAATGGTCCTCTGCATCTCACGACATGTTCGAATTAGCGACAAAACATAATCTGTTTTTCGCTCACCAAATCATCCATCCATTTTAGTTTGTTGATGTGCAGATTTCTCTCAGTATAGGTCATTAAAAAAGTCAATATGTATCAACAAAGTGTTCCTTATTTTAATCTGTCAAATGGCTTTTTCCTTCAGGAAAACATCAACTGCGAAGTATTTGTTGTCGACAGGGATTGTTGATCAGCTCAACAGATTGTTTATTCAATGCACGGAGCAGCCAGATGCAGGTTTTCTCTATCCTGGTATGTTCATTTCTTTATATATACATTACAAGTAACATTATATTTTATTTCATCTAAGAGTTGTCGGTTCTAAAATTCCAATTTGAGCTGGGAATCACTAAGTGAGTAGGATAAATTCAGCGGCAGTTGAAATATGAAGTTATCTTAATTTTAATCAATTTTCTATCCAATTCTCGCTGTATTATCTTTTTTACAGCTCTTATCAAGTTCTTTGGGCATCTTTCTGTTGCAAATGTGGAGTGTTTGTCGCAATTTCCGAAATTTTTGGACTCATTATTTGATTTGATTTATCACTTTGACCGATTGGACGCTTCATTACGTCTTCTTGCTTTTGATACACTTGGTGCTGTGGGATCAACCGACTGTGCTAAGAAATTTCTGGACAGACAACACAATAACTCTAGTAAATTTTTATGACTTCTACTTTATTGTGAACCCAAAAATCTAGGGATTTAGAATTGTTTTTCCTCTGTTTGGGAATTGAGCGATGAGTCTTGTCATATCTAAGAGAGTTGGATTGTGAGATGCTGATTGAAATATGTTAGATGTTTGAAGATAGAGCTTATATCCTTTTTATGGCATACATTCTATTTCTAGCACAGTGTGACATGAGGAGAGCAATGAATGCATTTAGTGTAGCTATTGCAAGTGGACCAATCGACTTGCGAGTACGACATATTAATGCTTTGTCAATGATGTTGGAGGTCAAAGATGAGGTTGAGGTAATCACTTATCCGGATGTTAATCTCCAATTTGATTTATAACACAAAATGTTGGTCGGAGTTAAATTTTTTTTTGTTTGAACCCAATACCTACATGACTTTTTTCCTGAAAATTTCCAAGACGTGGAAAATATTGTTAGTCATTAATGAAATGGTTTGAAAATTCCTAAGAATTATTTAATTTTTCGACATATACAATGTTGAGAAATTAAATCGGTCTTAGGGATTCTCAAACTATTTCGGTTGAAGTTATTAATTTTGATGAGAGTAAATATTTTATAAAGGATGGAAAGTTGGAAAAGTAGCACTTTATCCTACGATTTTTATGCCTATACTAGGGCTAGATTTTATTAATATAATGTACGATTGGAAGATGAAGTGCTAATATCTAATTTCATAAAGTTGGGTTTAAGAAGTATTTTCTATGCTTTAAGCGAATATCTGTGTTTTCAGGATGCTGATGCAGATGTAATCGCGCAGAAATGGTTTAATTGGCTTGGTGAGACATTCCCATCAATTGTAATATCTTATTTAAGTAAACCATTTAATGATATTCGAATATCATCACTGCGATTACTTTTGGCACTTTTTGATCATAATTGGGCAATTCGCATATTCTGCTCCGCTGCCGGGTTTGTATTTTATCAACTTTGAATCAGTATCACTACAAATTGATTGATGACAGTTCACGATGACCCCATTTAGCTTAACTATATTAGTCGGATATTTGCTTCATAGTGTCCGGAACATTTTGATGACATTGTAGGATAATTCATATAAACAAGATTACCTTAGTTATGTCTGAAGCATTTTGCTGTTATTGAAAATGTCATCAGTAATACGATGATGGATCTTAAAGTTATTAAGGTTGTCTGCAATATCCAGAATATCTCAGGATGGTAGTATTAGAAATCTAGTTAGTGTCACTTAATGTAGAAATTCCGTTCTGCACTTGGTGAAATATTTTAGATTTTGAGATACTTGTAGACGAAAATTTTTGAAGGTACATTTATAACGACTTATTTTACAGCTTCTTGGTATCTATCTTAAATCGAAATACTGAAAGGAATGCCGAGGGTAAGCAATGTAAATATGATGTTATTTGCAAACTTATCGACAGCGGGGATTCGATGATTTCGCCAGAAGATATGACTAGGCTAAAAATGTACCGTCGTGAGGGAGTATTTTATGTTGAAAGAAATCCACAGGTTGATATGGAAAATGATTGATTTCATAAATTGCGTGTTATTTTCCTCGCAAGATTGTGATGTGATGAGTAGCTTTATCTTTATTGTTTGTGTTTATTATTATTATTATCATCATTATTATTATTTATTATTATTATTTATTATTATTATTATTATTATTATTATTATTATTATTATTATTATTATTACCATAATAATAATTATTATTATTTTATTATTATTATTATTATTAATTGTAAATTGCTATTAGTTTTTGTTACAAAATTTTTTTTAAGCGTATTATTTTAATTTTGTTTTAATCTGTTGATTATGCTGACTGTTGTACTTACCCAACTTCAGTAATGCCTTTTTTCTACGAAGTGATGCTCAACAATGATTGATTGTTTTCTATATTTAGGCTATTTTGGGGCATCTTGATAACTGCGCCATGATTCTAGTAAATTTTTTGAAGTATAACATAAATCTACAACAGCTTCTGGATTCCAGGAAATTTCCTGAAGTGTTTCCGGTTTACCCCTGGGGACTCAAAGACAGATTCCAGATACCTCTACAATTCCAGCTCCATATCGTGTTTAGATTTTTGATGATCAGAAATAATCTTTTGTTTTATATGCACTTGAACAGTTGTTTTTTTTCTTACAAACATCTATTTGTTATTTTTACTTATTTTACTTATTTTCTGTGCATAATGTCAGGAAGAGCTGAAACAATCATTATTGCAATATGACAATGAATACTTATACTTTCCTTGCAAATGTATGATCATGTGTTATCTCTAACTTTCATCTATTCTCGAAGTTCGAATATGAATCTGTGAGAATTTTGTATAAAGTGAGATTATTTGACTTCCACCCTTGATTATGATGGTTTTTTTTACTGTTAACAATAGGAAGAAGAAAGTTTATTGATACATCACATTGATTAAAATTTACTTTGGATGACTTGCTTTCAGGTAATGCTTTTTAAATTATATGATATTCTGAAAAACAATCGTTCATTGGTGAAGTTTTCTTTGCTTATAAAAAACAAGAATCCGAAGCAATTACCGTCCTTGTGAATGATACACTTTTGCTAGATCAATTAGGGATGTCCTATACAACAGATTGGGAAGATTATGGCAAGTTCATTTCTACCCTCTTAATTCGTAGTGGATACGAAGCACTTTATACAGTAAGGAAAAAGTCTCATTATATAGCATGTCAACAGAAGTTTATGGAAAATTAAATGGAAAGATGAATTTTAGTTGAGGGGATATGAATTATTACTTTCTTTCAAATTTTGAAATGCGATCGATTTTTTCTGTTTGTTCGGAGAATGAACGTTATTAGATGAAATGTCAACAAATGGTGATCGTTAAATGATGGTGATTGTAGTCGGTAGTGGTGTGGTGTGATGTTGGTGTTGATATTAGTGGTGGATGGTGGTGATGGTTGATTGTGATGTTTGGCTAGCAACGGCAACATTCTTCTATTAAGTAGACAATTACGATGAGGTAGTCGTCGTAGGTGAGAGATGAAGAGGATGTTTATATGGATAGTATTAAATGATGCACTCTGTAGTTTAGTGAGCAAGAAGCAAAAGCAAATGCATATAATTTGGGTGAGCAACTAAACCAACTAACAACCAGTTAGTAGTAATTCTCTTATTTGTCGAGCAATAAAGTATGTATGAGATGTTGATCGTAGTTAAAGAGAGAAGAAATAGTGATGGTAGAGAGAGATGAGGGATAGTGAAAGAGTATGGTAAATGTAATAATGCTGGATGAGTATGTTTCGAACTCTCCTACATATCATTCAACTCCACCCTACCTTATTGATTGCTAGGCATTTGTTTGTTGTGTATGCTTCCTGATCAAAATCATCATTTGATGTTGTTTACTTGCCTTGCAGTTAATGAGTAGAAATGGCCGTCGACAAGTAGCTCCGTTCATATGTCGTTAATTTAGTGTTGATTTTGAAATTAGTTCTCTTGGTTATTTCTATTTCAATTTGAAAATTTTTGAAATTTATTGTGAAATTTAAACAAGTTTAGGAATAACAGATGTTAAGATAATGTTGAAAATACAAGCAAGATATTTGTATCGAAGTTTATGGGTATTGTAAGAATGATCGCCAGATACTTTGAAACTAATCGGTATACTTGTTAATCTCTTCCTGAGAGCTGATACTAGATTATGTTAAACTTCATGTGGAGCTTCACTAAAAACTGGGAAGTTATTATGGCTGTTGTTAATTTTTGCCAATTGTTACTGAGATTATTATCCGACGTTGCGAGAGCAATTTCTTATTTTAATTATTACCAAATTTCGTGGTATTTTCGATATCCAGTATAATTTTAAGAAAAGAATGATGAGCGACATCAATGGTGCCTGCATCGTAGGATCTAGAGAGATCAAGCAGGAGGAAATGGAAGAAAGATCGAAAACAGAAAGGAGATTAACTTTGAAGCGAGCGATTGATGAAGTAGCCGGACAAATTAATTGTGATGAGCAGCTTAAACGTTAGTTTATAATTTGTAAATTATGAGAAAATTATGTATATATTACTAACTTGGATCGGTTATGATTGGTTGCACTTTTTCAGGTTGTAAAATTAAAGTTGAAGATGGCAACGAAGATTTATCCGAAGTTTGTTCTAATGGCGTGCTTCTTGCTATGGAACCATCTACAAGTCATTCTGTAACAGTGAATTGCGAGGCATGGATTATATCATTGTATCTGTGTATTTATTTACATAATTTGCGTATTTGTTTCGTTTGGTATATTGGACAAATGCTTTAGGAAATGTAAACAGTTTTTATGAAACCATAGTCATTTGATTATCGGAGGTATACTGTAAGCTCGTGCACTTTGGGAAAGTTATCAGTTAGATAGGCGGAGACAGGTGTAGCTTCATTCCGATAATAAATATCGTTGTATTATTACTTGAATAAATTAAAAATTGCTGATACATTTCATAATATAATTAAATGAAACATATTTTAATAAGTGGTGTAAAAGTCGGCTGCAACACTTCAGAAGAATATTCATTTTTTTTTTAGGATGGGACAATTTTAACAGATTTCGGTGAAAAGATTTCAACATCCACCAAGTCAACTAATTTGCGACATGTGCTTGTTTTTAAAGGTTCTGGTTTTCTTGTTAAAGATGTATTTTATCAATATTATAATCATTCCTTTTTGACATGAGAATCTGATAGTAATGTGATTTTTCTGTTTTGTTCAGCATTAACCGTAATTTTGAATCCTAATTTCCCAGTTTAAACTCAGAATAATTAATATTTCAGGTCCTGAAATGGAATATTTCATAGATTTAGTTCGACGTAATGAGATACTGTGGGATGGTAGCTTTGAAGAATACCATACGCGAACGAACAAAAAGAAGCAAGCCTGGGAGAGCATTGCCTCAGAGATGTCGAATGATTTAAAACAAGTTGATGGTATTAAATTTTAATGATAGTTGAAATGGTTTGGGTTCTTAGTAAATTCTAGTAGTAATATGCTGTCCGTATTTTTCTCTTTCCAATATATTCTTTAATTGGCGCCCATCCCATAACACCAAATTTTCTCTTTTCCCTCATTATGGTCATGCATAATGTTCAGATGAAGCACTAACGTCACATCATTTGTTTGCCTTTCCTCTTGATCTGCGAAGTTTTTTCTCATTTATTGTATAATCTTGCATTTGTTGTAGAAGAAACATGCCGAAAAATATGGCTTCAGTTGCGGCGATCATATGCCAATGAGAAACGACAACAAAAGCAGAATCCTGGTGCAAGGACAACACGAAATTGTAAATATCGACGATATTTTGATGCAATGAAATTTCTGGATGGCGTCATGGAAGAGGAGTTTGCTCGGTATGTTTGCCATACCACTGCATACCACTGTGGCAGAGAATATGTGCTATGGGCAAATGTTTAAAAATTTCAAATTTTTAAAGGGATCCAAAAAAGCAGTCACTTTTTAAATATTTTTTAGGAAAAAATTTATCATGACATTCCTTTTTAACCGTTTAATTTAGTGTTTTTATGATATTTGAACTAATAGTTTAAATTTATTTTGGATAACATTGTTTTTTGTTGACGCGGGCATTCGGTAATTTTTTCAAAATGGTATTATCTTTGCAAGAAAAAAGATGATTAAAAATGATAAGATGATAAGTCCATCAACCGAAGTGTCCAAGGAATTTAAAGCACCAATGCCATTAAAGCATTCAAGTTTTTCTCAAATTCTAAAACACTTGAGTATTTAAATAAATATATGATGTCAGGTTTAACTATTTAATGAAGTTTGACTATCGTGATTCAAATTAATTCAAAACTCGAATGTCTAGGTAAACATGTATCCAAGAATTTAGTAAGGTTTTTTCTTTTTTAGCTGTAAAAGTTCCTTAAGCGATCAAGTAATTGATTTGGGTAGAGTTGAATAAGCAATTTCGAGATTTCTTTTCCTGGATTTTCAACTTTGAGTTTTTTTATCGTAATATATTGGATGGAAAAAAAACGATGAAATTTTTGCTGTAATTGTTGAGTCCTTTTAAATATACTTTCTTTGTTTTCAGGGACAGTTTTTTCATATCAGAACCTGAAGGTGGAAAATCATGCAGCAACAGCCCTGCTCCAGAGCTAGGGGCCTCCAGGAAAGATATCATTGACAATATTCGGAAATCTGGAGGTAGTTCTTTCATTATATTACTGTGATTTCCGTTAAATATTATCTATAAGTTACTACTGCTTATTGATTCATTAATATGCAAAAATAACTTGAGGGAATGCTAGATTGGTTCCTTTTTTCCCTTTTTCATTATCCGTCTAATACGGATTTTTTTAGATGTCCGTAAGGAGCTTTCTATGGAAAATGACGTCAACACTTCAAAGGTGATTGATACTATTGCTTTACTTGCACACCAATTGCAAGGTCAAGGAAATGAACCACCAGTTGAGATGGCACAACCAGTGCAGCTACTGCAACCAGCTCAACCATCAAAACCACCAAAAACAAGAGATTCCTCCGTCATTAGTAGTGGCGCGGCACCTACGGAACAACAGTTTTACCAGCAGCTTCAGACCTGCTTTTTTATGCTAACACCCGAAAAGCAGACGATTTTACAACGCGATATCATGAAATTTGCATTCAGGAGGACGAATCAGTTGATGGATGATACTGGTTTCTAGTGTACTATTACTGGTGTCATAACTTTTTGAAATTTAATCCGAAATTAACATAAGAATTTGGTCCAACAATTTATACTCTGGCTTGTAACTTTTTTTGACTCATCCCTAATATGCTATATTAATCCTTTTTTCACGGTTAGCTTGTGACTGAAGGTTCCTAGAGCATCTAAATCGAAGAGTACAGCATGGGCACTACATTTTGAATGTGTACATGCTGGCCTCACGCTTATTCCACTCGTAAAGTCTATAACTTGAACACCAGCATCATTAGAAATATTTGGGATTTGTATAATCTCTTATGTTTTTTATTTGTACACGAAACGCGACTGTATTTTTGCGTTGGTTTTCTAGTGGATCAGTCTCAGATGCCAACATTCCCTCATATTTACTCTCTTTTTTTTTAAAAAAATATCAGGTTCTTTAATACTAATAATGTTCAGCATTCTGCAGATATAACCATTAGAGGAGAATGGAAAAAAGTTCGGTAATCCAAGAGTTTTTGACATTGTTTTTACTTTTTTTTCAAAATTTAATACATTACTTCTTTGTTTTCATCATTTCCTGTGGCATTTATTCTGATGGTATGTAGATTAATCATAGGTGTCAACGATCGTCACCTTACCTGATGAAGATATGTGATGCCACTGTGGTAACATTTCGATGTAAGGCTTAACACAATTAGCCAGAATTATTGGGATATCAAAGAAATTGAATCATTGTAAGTTCAGAAAGAGATCATTGATAATGGACTACAGCATTGAACCCGTTGCTAAGTCAAATGGAAAATGGAATGTAATGCACTCATTTCAATACGTTATCATGTAACTTTGGATTTTCTGTATATGTAAAAAGAAGGCAAAAATAAAAGTTTTTGTGAATATTATGAAAGATTAGTTTCAGTTTCACATCATAGCTCTTGTAAAATTAATTTGAGCTCCCTTAAAAGCTCCGATCCAATGTTTATAAATAATTAGTTAAATAGTTTTTCAATTTTGGAAATGTTCAAAATTAATGACAAAAGTGATATAGCTTCAAACCTTACGTAACTCATGAATTGTTATTTAAATCAAGTACTCGAGTTTTAAATCCAATGTGCTATTTTCAAATCGTATTTCAACTTATCATTTTCATTCCGGAGTTTTCGAACTTCAATAATTCTTTCGTATAGCTGAGCTAAAATCCAAAAGGTATCACTAAAACTATTTATGACTGGAAACATTGAATACGGTTTTACTATCAATACAAAGTGATATGACTCTTCGTGCTGGAATATTTATTGGAACCATTTATATTATGCAAATTATGTTATGTAAATTAAAGAAAAATATCAATAGGTGCTCAAGAAGGAAAATGCTCCTTTCCAATGTATGGTGTTATGATCTTAAATTTAGAAAATATCTTTACTCGATAGGTTGTCTTATCAGTCATTTCTTTTCTGATATAAAATTTAATTTGCATAGTTACTGTGACATTTTAGCAATTCCATCGATTCAAACCTATGCATAACATATAAACATTCTGGAATGAAAAAATTTGCTAAGCAACTGCTATTCAAAAATTATTACCTCTAAGTTAACGGTTAGATTTCTTTTTCGTTAGTTTACAACAGATGTAAACTAGATTATGATCATGGGTGTCATCTATACGGATATATGTTTAATAAATTGTCTAAATAATCCTGATAATACGAATATGTTCTGACTTTTATTATACGAATTGTGTGCTCAATCAATCAAAGCTAAACTGTGATAAACAATGTTGTATCATTTTGTAAACAGTTGAAAGGAAAAAACATTTGTGACCAATTACTATATCAATGATCAATTCAAAAACAACTGCGGGACGGTTTAAGAAACAACTGCGAGGCGGTTCAAGAAAGAGTTAAATCTTCGAACTCAACATCAATACTAATAAATTATAGGATAATTTTCAATTCTTTCAAATATTGGAATATTTTATTTTCTTGCGAAACATTCATCCATTAAAAGTACATTTCACAAAATAGATAGACTAAGTGGATGGTTTGACTGAAAATATTGAATATGAAATTGGTGCTAATACACGTCGATCTCATTTGAAGTCCTTCGATTTTAATTGTGAATATCAACAGATCCGGTAATTATATACACATCTGCATGTATTATAAAGTAATTCCTTAACTTAAAATGCGATGAAATTAAGATTAAAATTTAATTCAATTATTACTATGTTAAAATTATTACTAATTATATTCAAAAAAAAATGAATTTACAATTAACTATAAATAATTTTTGCTTGTAAATAATTTTCAAAATATCCTTTCCTTTTCTTTTCTTCTCTCTTCTTCTCATTCCATACTGATCGTATTAGTATATCAATTTATTGAATTTTAATTTGAAAAATGTTAAAAAAAAAAATGATAATATAAAATTTAATTTAATGAATGAACGAAAATTACAAAGTAAAACAAAAATTGAGGTCATTCATTTCATTACGGATCTTAAAAACAAAAACAAAAAACAAAAGTAGCCAGACGGTGATAATCATTCGTTACAGATAAAAATATTTTCGAGAAATTCCCTTTTCCTTTTTGTTTCGAATTTTTAAAATCATTGATTTATTTTTGGCATTAAAAAAACAAATACTATAAATCATAAATATTGCATTGATCCGTTGCGGAATGTACCCATTGATGATGAACGAAAATTTCATAGATTTTACAGTTTTTTTACCTTTTTCTTTTTACCTTTTTATAGCAAATTTATTTATAGTAAATTGTAAATTCATTTATTTGAATATAATAAATAATTAATATAGTAATAATTGAATTAAAATTTAATTTTATTATGTATATATATAATTACCGGATCTGTTGATATTCATAGTTAATTTGTTAATATTCATAACTTTAATAACATATACATATATTTTTTCTTTTTATACATTTTCAACGAATTCAACTTATTTTAGTATAATAAATATAATTCGGAACTATTTCAGATATTCCATTGATGTTGAGATTTTAATTTTTTAGCATATTATAGTAGATTATATTATATTGTAGTATATTATTTTATATGGTATATTATTTAATTTAACTAAAATTTTTATGCAAATTATTTCATATAGTATATTATTTTTTCATTATATTATATTATAGTATATTAAATATAATTCGGAGCTGTTTTACATATTCCATTGATATTGTGATTTTATTTTTCAGTATATTATGGTATATTATTTTAGTAAATTAAATTTCGTAATTTAAAGTTAAATATAATTAAAAGTTGTCTAGAAATCTTTTTCTGCATGGATTCAATCTATTTTAGTATATTAAATATAATTCGAAGCTGCTTTAGATGTACTTTTTTTGCATGAATTCAATTTATTTTGGTATATTAATTATAATTGGGAGCTGTAAATAAAAAACCAATATGTCAAATATTTTAAGAAAAATCAATAAAAATAAAAAATTGTTATGCAAAATTTGTATTTTCCTTCTTTTGTTTTTCAAATTATAATTCATTTTTTGTATGAATTCTTTCAAATAAATTCGAAATGAATAGTCATTCATTTATATTTCGGAAAGGATAAGAGAAATTTTATTAAGTATATAAGTTATTGAGTTCAGGAATTATATTCGAAATTTAGTTTTAAAAAAAAAATTGAAATGGATGATTCTTTAATTTTTTTTTTTATATCTGAATTCTTTTTTTAGGTATCGAAAGTTTGAGAATGAATGAAAAGAGAATCATTCATTTATATTTCGGAGAGGAAAAGAACGAGAAATTTTATTAAGTATATAAGTTATTGAGTTCAGGAATTATATTCGAAATTTAATTTAGAAAAAATTGAAATGGATAATGAAATGGATAATTCTTTAATTTTTATATTTGAATTCTTTCATTTTAGGTTTTTTTTCAATCGAAAGTTTAGGAATGAATGAAAAGTGGAGGAGCAAAAAGTGAAATTTCAAATTGCCATTTCAAAAATACTTTCAAAATTTAAACTCTAAAAATTGAAATTTTATCAATCAAAATTTATTAGGTATGTAAGTTGTTGAATCAAAAAAAGCATTTCTGTTTTACAAATTTTCAATTATAATAAAATAAAGTTAATGAATATAAAAATTGCATTCCATGCAAAATTATTCAGTAATTACAATTAGCACAATGATTTGATTTGATAAATTTATCAATGAAAATTTAATGACATACAATATTTACCATTCTACTATTATTGCTATCATTAATTATGATTTCTCATCTGTTGTGCTATCAATAAAATATCATCATATCCATTAGTTATCAATTGTCGTATCAACTATCATTAGTTTATCAATCATTATAATTTATTTATTTCATTTAAATATATTCAATTATCATAATTTATTTATCTCATTTCAATACATTTAATTAACATAATTTATTTATTCCATTTAAATATGTCCAATTATTATTCATTTATTTCACTTAAGCATATAATCATTTATAATTTCAATAGCACAGAGATATAATCATATCATTTAATTAATCATTAATCTAAAACTAAATTAACATTTTATTTATTGGCCTTTTAAATGCTTTAACTTTATAAGAAATTAAAAATCAAAAAATCAAAAACGGAAGTTGCTAAATATTCCATTATCAGGTATGAACAAAAATATTAATTGTGATAAAAAGAAATTTTACATTGGCCTCTTTTGATCACCTACCGATCATATCACTACCATTATCCTTTGATGCCATTTTACGACTTTTTACTTCGTATCTTTTCTTCCTGTATCGGTAAAGATAAATAAAGAAATGAAATTTATTAACATCCAAAAATGTTTCTTCAGGCATTTCAGTAATTCTTCAATTTCGTTATTTTTTTTACAACATATCAGCCACTTTATTCCTTCCATTAACATTTGATAAAATGTTGAAGCATTGGTTTTTGCTGATAGACATATTTCAATAAGTTCAACAAACAGATTTTTTCAACGTCATATATGTATTTTAATTGAATTAAATTTTTTTAAGTTTTTGTGATCACTGATACTTAAGAATATGAATACATATAAATAATGAAGGTAATAAAGGTAATTAATAAAGGTAATATAATAATTTAACTCAATCAGTAATTAAAAATATTTCGTACATAATGATTATTTTATTCTGATAATATTTTAGATATAAATCAAATAAATGATTACTTTTATTCTGATAATATTTTAGATATCTAGGACTTCATATTTTTGACATTTGTTGCAGTAATAATTGCAATATTTAATGTATAAAATAAATGATATATAAATTAAATATATAAATTTAACATATCATATAAATAATTACTCTATTCAAATGATATTTCAGATATCTAGAATTCTTTTTTTTTCCATTTAAATAATTAACATAATTAACTATTTTGTTGCAATTTTTTGTAATATAATGATATAAAAAGAAATTATTGTCATTAATTTTTCATCAAACCACTATCATTTTTATCATCAAATTGATAATGATGTCAGTTAGTAAATGATTCGGATACTAAAATAGAAATGAATGGTACATTGACCTTCAATAATTTAGCCGTTAAACTTTATCATTCTAATCGTCGTCTTCAATCTTCGTCTTCCTCTTCAATAATAAAACAGAAAAGGGGTTTGATATAATTTGATAGGACATGAACGAATCGGACAAACTATCATTATTATCCATTTCGTAGGGCACTAATTAAACATTTTAACTACTAATTGTTGTAGTAATATAATGAAGAAAAGTTAAATTGAAATTTATCATTTTGTGTAAATGTTTGTTAATTTATACTAATCTAAATTTCGTCCTATCATATGTTTTGATTTAAAAAATATTGTTAAAAATTTCTTTTGTTTTCGCTTTTGAATTAATATGATAAGGAAGAGCCTAAATTGAAATTATCGTTTCGTGTAATGATTATCATTTTTTAACTAATTGCATCCATCGCCTAACTAATTATCATTTTATCATTTTATCACTTTATCATCGTCTAATGATTATCATTTTTTAACTATTTGCGTCCATCACCTATCTATTTATCATTTTACCATCTTGTAGTGATCATCATTTTTTAACTATTTGCGTCCACCGCCTATTTAATTAACATTTTATCATTTCGTGCAGTGATTATCATTTTTTAACTATTTGCGTCCATCACCTATCTAATTATCATTTTATCATTTTATCATCGTGTAATGATTATCATTTTTTAACTATTTGCGCCCATCGCCACTAATTATCAATTTTATCATTTCGTATAGTGATTATCATCTAATAATAAAATAAATTCGAATTATTCACTCTATAATGACCATAATTTTTTTTTGCATAATTATTTATAAAAAAACGAAGTAAAAAAATTTCTTCTTTGTTTTTTTTATAATTATTTAAAATTTCATAATTTTTTTCACATAAAACAATTTCCTATTTTTTACTAACGAATAAAAATTTGATAATTAATTTTTTCAAAAAAATCAAGTTAAATTTTTAATTGAATTAAATAATTATCTAATCATAACATTTTTTCATTTTTAAAATTTTAAAATTTGATAATAAATAATTTTTGGCAGCAGCCAGTAAGCATGAATTCATACTAAAAGTATATATTTCATTTTAAAGTATTAGTTGAAAGTTAGAATAAATCAATTGTTGAAAATGATAATTTCAATTTCACTATTGTAATAAAATTGCGAAATGAAAATTGAAAGAAAATTTTTTCTCATACATTAAGAAAAAGGACATTAAAAATGAAGTTATTGTTTATCCATTTAAAGTAGAATCGTTGAAATGGATGATTTGGATTGGAATCATTGAAATGGATGATTTGTAATTTTAGCATTACCTTGATGCTTCTTCTTAAGTCATTATGCTGAATTTCTTTTTTTGTTTTTTACTAATATATAGGTAATATCTGAACTTGGCTATTTAATTTTTTTTTCTACTGATATAGCTTATCATGAGGATTATCATCAGACTATCTCTCAAGTATCATTGATAATATTGATGTTACATTCTATTTTACCCTTCCAATCCATTTCTTAATATTTATTTGATTTTTAATTATATACTATTACTATTGCTTTTCTATCTTTCTTAAATTCAACTCTCATTTGATATAAGGTCATATCAGTTTATTTTAATAAACAATTTGTATTATTTTATCACTTATCAATTAACATTGATTAGCCATTTAATGGTTTCATATTATTGCTGATAAAATTGATATTTTTGACATTGTTTAATAATTTTTCATCATTTATTTTAATTTAGTAATTAATTTTCTTATAATTTTTAATTTCACAAAAACTTTATATCACAACTATTAACGAAATTATTGCTTTAGAAAATAATCAAAATAGATAAGCTATACTAAATAGCCTTTTTCAATTAAGTAATAATAAATAACCAATATTAATAGACAATTAAGTTATACTAAATAGTTTACTTCAATTAAGTAATACCAATACTAATACATGATCAAGTTATACAAAATAACCTGTTTTAGTTAAGTAGTAATAAATAACCAATATTAATAGACAATTAAGTCATACTAAATAACCTATCTTAATTAAATAATAATAAATAACCAATAATATTAGACAATTAAGTTATACTAATTAACCCGTTTCAATTATGTAACATATTTTAAAATTACATATTTGCTTAAGAAAACAACAAAAAAAGGAAAAAACTTACCTAACTAATTTTTTCCTAAATTATTTCATTGCTATAATTTTTAATGGAATATTATCATTTATCATTCTAATTTAATGAACTATGCAAACTGATATGGAGCATTAATTAATTAATTAATTTGACTAATTAGCTAAATTAATCAACAATTTAATAATTTTAAAAACTGTCATTTTCTCTTCTATTTTATACATTTTTCATTATTTTGAAAAAAACACTAAAGATCTAACTTCATATATATTTTTTCTTTCTCTCAAATATTTTAATTAATTACAATTAATCTTTTTTCAACATTTATATTTTGATATACAACATCGTGAAAAATTATAGTAAGTAATTTAAAGTTAATTAATTCTTCGTTTTTGAAAAATACAGGAACAAATAAGAAGATAGCTATTATCATTTGCTACTATCATTTAAGTCATTTATTGATAGAACCGGTTTTACGGACAACCGAAACATGATTTCTCACCTAATATCATTTCCTTTTTCTCAAATCAAATAATTTTATTTTACATATTTCAGGTAAAAAAAGGTAGAAAAGAAAAAGGAGAAAAATGATGCAAAAGCAATTTTAAAACAATATTTTTCACATTTTACAACCACCTCGTCGTTTTATCTACCCAATCATTTTATTCATTCTCTATTTTAACCTTTTACATTTTCAAATTTTTCATTTACCTTTCGTCTCGTTTGTTTTTTTTAAATTTTAATTACCATTTTTTTTAATTTATCATTTATCTTTTTCCTTTTTGTTCTTTTATCACTTTATCACTTTATCACTGTATCGTTCTTATATCTATTATACTATTTCCTTTTTCTTTCTTTTCTTTTCCGCTTTTTTTGTTATAATTTTTGAAATTTTAGTTTAGTAATTTTAATTTAATTTTTGAAATTTTAATTAAGTTTGTTGGTTTTTTTCTAATTTTCAAAATTATCTATTTTACTTTTTATTTTATAGTATATATATATATCACTTCGTATTATTACTAAAGATGTTTTTGGAAAAAAAATTAATTTTAAAATTAAATTTAAAAATTAATTATATTAAAAAAGCACGCAATCACTAATCGTTGTTTTTTTGTTTATTCTTACTTTTTGTTTATTCTTTTGTTTATTCTTACTTTCAAATTTTAATTCAATTGTATTTATCTTATGTAATCAAAATCCTTAAGTCCTTAAATTCTTATGTAATCATAATAAAATCGAATTAAAATTAGAAAGTGATATTAGTTCCAAAATATTAAATTCTTACTTTTATGGATTACATAAGGTAAGTAAGGTTAGATTTATAGATTAATAATATGGTTTCAAAAATTAAAATTTCAATAAATCATTACTGTTATTATTTTAAGAATTAATTTAGCAATTAATGCAGAGCATTTTATCAGCAATTGTTAATCAAAATATTCATTATATGATATGGAAATACATTTCCTTAATTAATGTTAATTGATCAAAAGATTTATTTATTGTAACAAATGAAACTTCATTGTTGATTTTAAAATTGTGAAATATCAATGCTTTGCAGAAATTTAGGAAGCAAAAAATATTAACGGCTGTAAGTAACAGATCTTTTTGACCTTGTCTTCTTATTTTGTCTTTCTCGATACAATCATTTATCAATCATTTGGTCGTTAAAAAAATCAAATTATTATATTAATTATGTAAGTAATCTTTGTTGCAATCGTTTGATTACTTATCATAACATGAATGAACCAACTTCATTATCACTTATCATTATTATTTATAGGATATGCAAATATGATAATGATTCATAATAAGAAACTGTGCATTTAAAAGAGAAAGAAATTTTTTCAATACCTATCAAAAAAGTATCGCACCTTTATCCCAACATATAGTGAAATATGCAACAATGAAATTTATGATAGTTTTGTGATTTCCAATCAACTAACATTTCATTCAATCATGAATACTGATCAGGAACTCGTTGAAATAGATCATGAAACTCGAATAATTAAAAGCTTTGTTTAATTTAATATTATCAATTTTGATATGTTCAATGCCACACTGATAGTAGCAAATCAAATAAATATCTTTTTGATTTCTAATATATTTCTTTATTATAATGAAACATTATATAAATAAATATATATATTCATTTCATTAAATATGTTATTTTAGATCATTCAAATATTGGTCCATTATTTCTGATTAATGATTTATTTATAAATTAGGTCAATATGTTTCAGTAATTAATATGATATAACTTTATATAAATAAATAAATAAATAAATATATATATATATATTCAGTTTATTTATTTATTTAAGTTATTTTAGGTCACTCAAATATTGATCCATTATTTCTGATTATTTATTTATTAATTAGATCAATATGTCTCAGTAATTAATATGATACAAGAAAAATTATATTTGATTTAAATTTTAGAGAATAGTAAATGAGATTTTGATTTTGTATTTCACATCATTGTTACTAAATCATTTCATTATCAATTTACTCAATTATCATTTACTAATGATAATGAAATGGTTTAGTAACAATGATGTGAAATATAAATTTGCTCTTTTACTTTTCTTTTTCTTTTATTGTTTCTTCTAATTTTAAAATGAAATAAAATTATCTCTTTGTTTTTAAAGAAATGAATAATTTATTTTCAAATAAAATTATTTAAAATACCAAAAAAGATATTTGCTAATGATATTAAATTTTAGGTTATAATTTATTAATGATATATTAATTATTTGATTAGTAAAATTAATTATTTGATTATTAAAATTTCATTTAATTAGATTTATTAAAATTATTTGATAATATTCATTAGATATGAATTGCATGAATAATTTTATCAATGCTATCTTATTTAGACTAATAAATTTTAATAAATATGCTACATGCGAACAGAGATAAATGATGTGAAGACTTTAATAAACCATAACATACGAAAAGAAAAATCCGGAAAAATAAGTTTAAATCCTGTTTTCATTATTCTTTTGTTTTTTTTCTCATTTTTGTAATTAACGAATTGTTTTAAAATACAAAAAAATTAACGTTAAACTTATTAAATGATTGAATTTTCAAATTATTATGGATGAAATAAATTCTTCAAATTCTTAACAAATTACATATGCTTTATCATTATTGATAACAAATTACATATGCATTATCATCAATGATAACAAATTACATATGCTTTATCATTATTGATAACGAATTGCATATGCTTTATCAGTATTGTTGATAAATTACATATGCTTTATCATTATTAATAACAAATTACATATGCTTTATCATCAATGATAACAAATTACATATGCTTTATCATTATTGATAACAAATTATAATTCGTGAATTTATTAATTTTAAAGTTATTAACAAATTAAATTTAACAGTTATCAATGAATTATAATCAAAATTATCATTAGCAAATTATTTGTTAAATTTATTATTAGTAGATAATGTTAAGGTTATTGTTCTCGTTGTTTCATTATTATTGACAGCAAATTATTATTCAGTAAGTTATTAATTTTAAAGTTATCAGCAAATTAAATTTTATAATTATCAACAAATTATTTTCAATATTATCATTAGCAAATTAAATTTTACAATTATCAATGAATTAATTTCAAAATTATCATTAGCAAATTATTTGTTAAAACTATTATTATTATTATTAGTGTACATTTTCACAGCTTAAAGGGGAAATTTTTCACACCATTACCCGACACTTTCTGCTCCGATCGAAAAAAAATCACGAAATTAA